>JBBPKC010000107.1:0-57649 GCA_038089055.1 Tylopilus aff. balloui | reverse complement strand
GGTTCCATGATCGTCACCACTCCCTTTCCTTGATGCTAACCTCAAACCGTCGCGGGTCCCCTTCTGTCGGAGTCGATACAGGTGTGCATCCGTACGTACTCACCTTATCGAGTGCTTCTCCTCCCTCTTCGTACACGCATACATTGACGTCTCGCGCTTTGAACAGGCGCGAAGCCAAGTTCTACGACGACGCCGTCGAGCGATCCATGTACGTTCTTGATCACACATCCTTACCCCTGATCGCCCGCCCACCCTCCTTCCCCCCGCGCAGTCTCGAAGCACTGGCCCACCCCCCATCGCGTCGGATGGGGTGAAATCGGCCTCAACTACCACTACGACCACTCCCCCCGCAACGCCTAACAGCGTGACTTCGCACACCGGCTTCGCGAGGCCCTCTACCTCGGAACACCCCTCACGGTACACATGTATGAGGCTGAGGACGACACGGAGTGGGTATTTGTGCACGGGGTACGTTTGTATGTGCATATATGCACGCGCTAAGTGGCTGATCTCCCTATCTTTTTTCCTTGGATTGGATTGGATTTGGGGTGGGTGTAAATAGATTCACGTAAGCTGCTTCACTGACCGCCCGCGTTCGCCCACCACCTGCTCGCGCACTTTACACATTTCTGCGTCGGCATCACCGACAAGTGTCAACTCCTACAATATCAATCTGGGCACCGCCGCACTCGTGTGCGACGAAGCCCAGTCCCAAGCCAAAACCGAAGCCGAAGCCGGAGAGGGACTGCGCGTCCTTCTCGAAAACGACGCCCCGTTCATGTTGCTCGCCCATGTCTCCACTCCCCTGGGGTTCAACCAGCGCACCCAGGCGCGAAGCCGGCTTCCGCTCTGCTACTCGGCGGTGATACCCTGGCCGGCCGAGTGCGTCGCGGGCATTGTTGGCGGCGGTGGCACGGCGGAGATGATGCGCCACGCCAACGAGAATGCCCTGACGGTGTACGGATATGAATATCGTCTAACCTGTCCCACGACTGGCGTTCCTTCCTCCCCTCTTATTTGGCAGAGCGGACAGCACCCCGCGGATTTGGATGTGGGATTGTATTTCTGTAACTCATGCTGGCATTGTCGCTTTCTGGAATCTCAACAACCTGGCCCAAGTATACAATTCGATTATGGTTGCTACATAGATTACTGACAATACTTGCTTCACGATACATTCGAGATACTCGTCATCGTAATGACGCCAGAAATGGAGATGTCTCCGATTGCCAAGACTAGCAGTGTGCTGCGAGTCCTCCTGCTCGGCAACACCCCCACACTCGGATCGGTATCGCTTATCGGTTCGTTGAGTGGTGGCTCACCAAGTAATGCACACTGTCTCTGCGCCCTTGGCATCGGTACCAAACCCTGCAGCTCCGATTGATTCGTCTGTCACTGGGCGTGGCTACTGCTGTGCGACCGTACGTTACATGCCTACCTACGAATGCACTGAATGACGCTTGGCACAGCAGGGAAAACGTGAAGCGGACATACATAATGTACAACGTTGATCTGACGTACATCATGGAGACACTCTTCTCCCTAACCGCATCGCCTATAGCATCGGTCATGATTTGTGTGTAAGCATTCATACGGTGGCGTTTAGAAATGCTGCTATCTCGATGGACGGATGTCGCGTTGTTGCGTTGATGATCGAATCTCCGATCAAGCTGGAGTGGAGCGGGGGATCTAGCCTCAATGATTGTTACTATGCGGGAAGCAGCAAGTTGTTTTTAGGGAGGCACAGGTTGGATCAGGAGTGGTGATGACCTCCCCACCGAGGGTGCGTCATATCGGAGTGAGTCTGACACACCTAGGACACGTCTGTCTCAATGCTAGTCAGCGTGGATCAACCACTTCGCAGTGCTGTTTGAAAGGGAGGAAAGGGAATATTCGAATAACGAGAATACAGGCAAATGTGTACCCTAGGGCCACGCTACACCCGTACACCTTTTTGTCCTTGCTTCTTCCTCGGAGATTATCACGACCTTGGGTATATTTTCGACCCCTTCCGAAAGTTCGCAGTCGCATAAGCCAAGCGCCCCTGGCAAGATAACGGGTGCAACCATTTCGGGAGGTGCACATGCGTACCTACTAGTAGTCAGGGACCCTGTCTATGGGGCACGGGCCGCGACCCTGCGGATGAGGCAGACCGTCGTGCTGTTTGGGGAACAACTAAATGGGGTGCCAATCGACTAAACGTCACGCCGAGATGTACTCTTCAGCACTCTCTCGTCGCATCTATATCCTTCCATCCCATCGCCTCTGCCAATCCCAGTATGGAAGTGTCACGGGGCGTTTACTGGCGTGGTCACCAGCGCGCTTGGCGACGCCGGATATCTCCATTGTACACCGCATCCTGTATGTGGAAACGATATCTTGGTGCGTCCACCGCGGACGCTGGGATCCAAGTCACGGCCCCAGAATACTGGAAAACCCATTAAACGTAGCGAAGAGGAGAGTTGAGCCTGGTATCTACCCATCCGTCACATCTCAACACGCCCGGCAAGAATCGTGCGTCATTCTGACGTCTTTGTGTTTCTGGTATCCAATTCTTGGTGTGCGTACGCGTCCACTTTCTTGCAACTGACCAGGAATTCAACGTCTTTCTCGACGGCTGCTGGGACCTGGCGAAGAGCGGTCTCCACCTTGAGGGTAACGGCGGTGGCTTTTTGGCGGATTGAGACGTTTCTTAGGAGAGAATAATCCAGGTTCGTAGCGGAGCATGTTGAACTAAGTTCTGATGTTGTAAAGACGAGACGTTCGATTTAGCTGGAAGGGGGTACAAGCGGGAGAGCACTCGAAAGGGTGAAATTTAAAAGAGATGGATCATTTATGGTTGCCTCGAAAAACTAAGTCGTTGCAAGCGCAGGTGCGCACAACGTGGCTGATTAACCGAGTCCGAGCGCGTCCGGCACTCGGAAAGTGAACGAAGGAAATCTTTTGGATTGATTCGAAGGTCAATGGAAGGACTGAGCAAGGTCTCCATAACGAGTATTGATAGTCACAGTGTGGCCAGAAGAGGGGCACGAGCAAATCATTGTGGGAGAGAAATGGCCACATGCAGGCTATGTATTGGTGCACCTCTCTATAGGTTCAGGAACTGGCAGTGTGTTGGTGATATGCAGTTCTTTGGGCTTTGATGGTGGACAAGCCCAGCTCATTGTTTTCATGCTCTGCATCCAGGTCACCTTAGGCCTGAAATAGTAATCCACATCACAGTGGGTATAATCTCCCATCATTACACACCTTAAGAAGGCTTTGAGCAAAACATGTCATCCATAGAGGCTTTACTCCATGCATTACTGTTGAAAGAGCACATTACTATTGTAGAAACCACAGGTACTATGCTACTTGTACACTAGCACTTACATGGTAGTGCTTGGGGTGCTTTAAGGGCAATGGTAGTGGTTGAAGGTCAAGAGTATTATTCAAACTCAGCTTCTGAGTTTGAAACTATATACTACAGTAATGTCCTTATGTAATACTACTAATATGGAGGTTGAGTACCACAGTCATGTGATGTGCTCTTTCAACACTCCCCCATGTTTTGTACATGGTAATAGAAAAACATAAAAGAACCAGCATCTAGGACTGTGTGTCACTGTAGATTAGGCCATACTGTGATCAGAATTTTACAAACTTCACTTTGTCAAGATTTTTTGTAAGTAAATCAGCAGGGTTCTCAGAGCCTTCGATATAAAATAGCTTGATCAACTTTTCATGGACAAATTCTCAAATACTGTGCCAGCGAATGTCTATGTGCTTGGATCGCTTTTCGGTAATCGGATTAGATGCCATAAATATAGATCCCTGATTGTCACCGCACAGGGGAATTGGCTTCAAATCATATCCTAGCTCTTTGAACAAAGAGTTCAACAATACCAGTTGGCGACTACAATTGGAGAGTGAAATATATTCAGCTTCAGTAAAGGAGTAAGCTACTTGACTCTGCTAATGCGTCTTCCAAGCTATAGCAGCATTGGCTAGTTTTACTACATATCCAGTAGTTGATCGCTATGTATTGGGATCAGATCCCCAATTTGAGTCCATATGTGCAATTAATCCTGCTTCAGATACACCATCATAAACAAGGGTTGTGTCGCATGTACCATTTAGGTAACGACAAATATAGAGTGCCCTGTTGAGATGATCCTTCGAGAGATTTGCTGAATGTTTTGCCATTGCTGTAACAGCATAGGCAATGTTTGGATGTGTACCAAGAGAAAGATATAGAAGGAAACCGATCACTATCTGGTAATGGAATCGTAGTTCTGGGTCTATAGGATCTGTATTAAAGAGAGAGTAATAACCCTCAGGCAAAGGAGTTGGGGCAGATCTGGTGTTCAACATTCCACAATGCTCAATGACTTTCAGGAGATAGTCATTTTGATCAATTAAGATCGACTTTCCCGATTATCGGATGTGCATGTGGAGATACTCTTTGAGTACACCTAAATCGCGTGATTCCCATCTACTCATAAACTTTGCCTTAATCTCATCTACGATTGACTTAGAAGGACTGCAAAACATGGTGTCATCAATGTATATAATGGCAACAATGATCAATATGTTCTTTTTCTGATAGAGGAATAGTCCAGCATCGGACTTGAGTTGCTCGAAGCCTAGATCCTTCATAGACTCATTGAGGGTCTCCTACCATGCTATGGCAGCTTGTCGTAGGCCATAAATAGCACGTAAAAGTTGACAGACTTTGTGCTCTTGGCCTTTGATTTTAAAGCCATCAGATTGTTTCATATAGAGTTCCTCTGTGAGTTTTCCGTAAAGGAAGGCTGATCGGACATCAAGTGCCTCAATATGCCAGTTCTCGAGTGCGGAGAGTGCAAGCATTAAGTGCACGGTCTCAAAACGCACTACTGGAGAGAAGATTTGGTTGAAATTTATACCCTTGACCTGGGTGAAACCTTTGGCAACAAGGCATGCCTTTTTGTGACCATCAGTTTTAATGTCGAAAACCCAGTGGTTATCAATAATCTTACACCCTTTGGGCGAATCCACGAGTTCGTAGACTTGTCACTCACGCAACATTTTAAGCTCCTGCTCACAGGCAGCTCTCCACTTCTTCTGTTCAGCTGAAGGGAGTTTTAAGATGTCCCTGTAGGTTCACTCTCGTACTGGCTTCATCTCTGCAGAAGACAATCCATGGGGTATGGCCTTTGACATTAAATGTGCGATTAAACCTACTCCCCCTTCCCAACATAGGTGCTCAACCTCCACATTGGAAGAGAACAACTCACTGTCTTGTGAGGGTTGGGGGCCTTGCGGCACAGGAGTGTCGGGAATCTCACCAGGCATCCAAGGAGCCGGTTCTGCCAGATGGGATGAACGTCCAGGTTCACCAACAATGTCTCGCCATCGGCTGAGTCTATCTGAATCCTACTGTTGCTCTACTAGGTGTCGGTCGTCACCATACACATTATCTGGGTGAGTTCACACATGGCATTCTCACTGCAAGCGACGAAGAGTGGGGGGAATGGCAGGTGAGGCTGGAGGCTGATGTCTCTGTGGAGTGACTGGCCTTTGCGGCGGTAAAGGCACTGGAGTGGTGGGACAGGTAGGAGGTGGAGATGGTGAGGATGGTGGACTGGGCTGGTCGTCTGAGGAACCGGGAAGGTCTGGACCATAAGAAGGACCATCCTCAGAAGCAGACGGTTCTCATCTCGAGGAGGTTCTCACTTTCATGCACTTCGGGAATCTATCTTCCTCGAAGATGGCGTGAGCAGAAGTAAAGACTTGGTTGGTTGTTCTCATAAAAATATAATTCGATGTCATGCCTGGTACAATGCTGATATAAATTATTAGCTCAGCCTTAGGGGCTAGCTTTGAGGATCGAGTCTCAGGGAGAACATGCACATATGCAGCACAGCCCCACACTCTAAGATGGCTGACATTGGGTGCCTGCCCTCAGATCAACTCAAAAGGCGTTTTGCCATTTAAGCAAGTGATCGGCGTGCGGTTATAAATGTGAGTAACATGGGCGAATGAGAACTCCCACCAACTGTCAGGGGTGCAAGCATCATGCCGCATTGACTCTGACTTGTTGAAAAGTGTCCGCATAAGCCTTTCGGCTCTGTCATTCTGCATCAGAGTGTGAGGGGCTGATTGATAAATCATAATGCCCGCCTCCTTGAGTATCGTGTCAAATGCTTGGGATTTATATTCTCCCCCAGCATCGGACATCCATCCCTTTATCCTGGCTTCATATTGGATGCTCACCATCTTCAGGAAGTGCTGAGTAGCACTCAAGGCATCATTCTTCCATTTAATGGGAACAGTCCATGCATGCAACGAGAAGTCATCCAGGAATATAATTATATATTTACTGTGGTAATACAATTCCACAGGGAAAGACTTGAGATCTGAGTGCATGAGCTCGAAAGCTTTAGTAGCATGACACTCAGTCGAAGGGAAACTCCTTAAAGGTAGTTTGCCTTTAATATAACCAGGGCAGACTGGTACTTTGAATGGGAATGAAATGTCAGGGAAGCCTATAGTGTGCTTCTTAGCCTGACGAAGGACGTCTTTAGAGAGATGTCCAAACCTCTTATGTACAATGTCGAATAATATAAATCTAGTTATCGTGGACTTATGCTCATGGAGTGGCAAGGCTGGAATCATGTACAAAGTAGGTCCCATCCTTTCAGCCACAAATTTGGTGAGGATTTTACCATCTCCATATAACATACAAATCTTGGAGCCAGCACCCTCAACACGAGTGCCATTCTGTAGAAGCTTGCCCATTGAGACGAGGCAGACCCCTGAATCGGGTAGATGTCTGATGTCATGTAATGAAAGGATCTAATCCCAGTCTAAGCTGTCGATCCATCATACAAGAACTCATTCAAGCCCTATAACTAATATCACAGAGGCGGCAGTAGACACAGCAATGTAGTCTTTCTTGTCGAGCGCTCTATATTCGACAAAGTTCTCCTTGTGAGGCATAAAGTGTATTGAAGCACCTGAGTCAAGGATTCAAAGATCTTTGTATTCTTTGTCGTGGCCTTTGCATTTACAGTCACTCATCTTATAGATATACTTTAGATCAGAGATGGGAGCAGCAACTAGAATATGAGTATCTAGAATGTTCTGCACTTCTACCATACATGCAGAGTATACTCTATCTATTATAGTACATGAAGAAGGAGAATCACGAACTAGATGTTCAAGTGACTCATCGTTAGCTTCAGTCCACATAAAAGAACGAGGGACGTATGACATGGAAAAATCGTTGATGACCGGGCTAACTGATTCCAGACCCACAGCGTCTGCTACCTCAGCATCTATGTCCAAGCCATAAATATTGACGATATCGACAATGTCCCATGTTTCCATGGAAGCAGGCTCGATAGCATGCTTGATGCGGTGGGAGCATTTCTGCTTCTTCGATGGCAGTGCCTCATTCTCAGACTCTGGGTACTCCATAATGTTAAGAGTGACATTGTCACTCTCAACATATTCAGCGGGAGGAACCCACCCTTAAAGAGAGTGGAGAGGCAGACCTCGGGAGAGACGATTTCATACTCAATCCCAGAGGTCAGATCAGCATCAATGGTATGGATCAACTCACAGGAGGGCTGGATGCCCATACAGTCAGCTAGCGAAAATGCCTGCTGAATGTGAGTATCGGCTGGAGGGCCCATGGATCCTTGATAAAGTTGTATACTTTGGTGCGCAAGGAGATGAGGGTCAGGCGTCGGGGCAGGACCGGAGGTGTGCATGAAGACGGGAGTGGTGATCATGAAGGAGGAGACTTCGGCAGCAGCGTTGGCCTGGGGCTTACTCTTGCCTTTCTTCCCCTTGCAAGCTTTCTTCTACTTTGACTCATTGTTAGACGAGGAGACAGGTTTCTACTGCTGGGAGAATTTGGGCTTGGTACTCTTCAGCTTCATAGCCAAGATCTTGTTGGCCTGTTGGCCATTACCTTTGCTGTGCATAAGAGAGCATTGCTCCCATGCTAAAACAACAGCAGAGTAGATCTCTGCCATTGCTGGGTCTACCGCTACACTAGCAGTGTTCTTCTTTGCCATCAGCATTTGAGCTACGACCTGCATAGTAGCAGGGAGCTTGGCCAGAAGCATCATGGCTTTGACCTTCTCGGAAAATGCATATTTGGCTGCTGCGAGCCGAGCGAAAAGGGTGTCGACCTTGTTCAAGGCCGGAGAGGGGTGAGTGTTGGTGGGGATCTGAATGTCAAGGAGCTCCCTGAAAAGGAAGTAGGCAGAAGAAATCGACTTGACATTGAACTCCATATGGAGAGCTTCAATGAGCTCGATCGCTCCAGTCTGGCTAAACTTTTGATGAAGCGAATCTGTCATGTGGAGCTGCATAGTTCTGATGATCATATCATTCACCTTGGTCCTGTCATATCCGGGCCTCAAAGCCCAATTCCAGACACTCCAGACATATTCCGGTGTAACTCCGGACTTCTTTCCACTTTTCTCTCTTGTTCACTTTGCCTGAACTGACATTAGTAAATTCCTATGACTTCTGTTTCTCATTTTGCCTCCGTTCCCATTCTTCTGAACTACATATACTTCATCCTTTGGTATTAGAACTACTCTGATGTCATTGCTCACTCGGAGCATGATCCTGAGGCTCCAACTCAGTAGAGCTAACACTTGACACTTCCGGTACATACTTCACTCTGACTCTGGACTTAGTCATCTGGTTTTCCCTCCATATATAAACTCTGTAGTCTACTGCCTATAGACCTCAGTTCGAATATCAACATTGACAACCAACTCCTAATCCTCTCCCTGTGACCCCTTCTGAGGGCTTGACATCCTCTCTTTGACCTCCGACCCTCTGACCTCTGACCTTCTGACCTCCGGCCCTCTGACCTCTGGTCCTCCAACCTCCGACCTCTGACCTCCGACCCTCTGCCTGAAATCCTGGGGCACAATTCCGTTGCAAGGGCACACCATATAAGGTGAAGCCAATGCCCCGTTCGCATCAACTCCAGAGTTCCAGAGTTGTACAGGAGTCCATCCATTCAGTCTTAACAGTATATTCAAACTCACACTTGCATCAAAATCCCCAACCATGTCGATCCGCATGACACGGTCACATGCAAGGGCTATCGAGAACCCTCTTAATGCCTTAAGCAGCAACCGTCGAGCCCCTGACCTCGTCGAACAATTTCTCAGCTTCTCTGCTCGTTAGCACACTCTGTCCGCATCTCAAGCTCACCGGCCTCCGCGATTCCCTTCACCCGGAACGCACATTGAAGAGCTCACAGACATTGGCAACCCTGCCAACCCCCCTAGCTTTCACACTCCTAGCATCCGTGTCAATCTGGTAGATCCGGATGGACCCGGAGATGATCCCCCTAGTGACTCCGACCTCCCAGCAGATAATTTTGACCCCGATTCATCTGATGAAGAAGAACACATCCTGCGAGACATGCTCGCCAACCTGGCAAGCGCTATCCGGGTCCTCGCCTGCTCTTCAAGAAAGAAATCCTCTGAACCCTTGCAATGGACAAAAGTCCAGGAACTGGACCAGTTTGACAGAACAGATCCCCGCAAACTCTGGGTCTTCCTAGTCCAATGCGAATTAAACTTCCAAAACCGTCTGAAAGCCTTTACCTCCGACCATGCCAAGATCACATTTGCCCAGTCATATTTAAAGGGAATAGCGCTGAAATGATTTGAACTGGACCTTCTCCAGATGGAAAACCCCACACTCCATCCCCTTTGGATAAACGACTTCAGGGAGTTTGTCCTGGAATTGCAGACCAACTTCAGACCGCATGACCCCATTGGAGATGCGGAGCACCAACTAGACCACTTGACGATGAAGGACAGTCAAAGGATCAATAGATATGTGGTGGAATTTAATAGGATAGCTTTGCAAGTCCGGGGCTATGGAGAAGATGCCCTCTGGCACCATTTCTACAATGGCCTTCTGGACCGCATCAAAGATGAAATCTCGCAAGTCGGCAAACCTCCCAGGCTCTCCAAACTCCACCAACTCACCCATGCCATCGACGCGCACTATTGGGAGTGCAAGTCCGAGGTTAACTGCCAGGCGAAGCCTCCTTACAATACCTCCAAGACATCCGACAAAACCCACACCTCATCCGCTGGCTCCTCTGGCATCTCCAAGGATTCTCAAGAGAAGTCTGCCAGCACTTCCAACAACTCCGGAGCCTCTGCTTCTCCTAAACCAGACTTGTCATCCAAGCTTGGGGAGGATGGTAAGCTCACTACGGTTGAATGCAAGCGCTGCTTCGACAGTGACCTCTGCATGTTCTGTGGCCAAGCAGGACACAAGGCTAAGGAATGCCTAAAGTCTTCCTCCTGCTCAACCAAAGGCCGCGCCACCATGACTGAAACTCCAGAAACCAAACCGGAGGCCTCTGCCGAGGCAAAAAAATAGTCTGCGACCTCTGTGACTCCGCATGGACCGGAGGTTGCATTGTCTCTTCCCATGTACCCAAGGAGATCCAACTCAACGTGTCCGCTCTCTTAACTCCGAAATCACTCCTACCCTCTGTCTCCCTAGTCTCCTAGAACATCCCTCCTTTCCCTGTGTTAATAGACTCCAGCTCCTCTGATTTCTTCATAGATTTGACATTTGTGAAGAAGAACGGACTTTCAGCCTACTCCGTCCCTCCGCTATCCCTCCGCTTGTTTGATGGCACCTCGAATTCCTCCGTGACTCAAGCCATCAACCTCTCCGTCCGTTTTTTGACTGGTAATATCACTCCAACGACATTTTATATCACTCCACAAGATGGTTCTTGTTCTATTGTTCTAGGACACAACTGGCTCACCTGCTACAATTCGTTGATTGATTGGGTTACAAGCAGTATCTCGTTTCGAGCATCCGAGCATTCCATGCTAGCAAACTCGAGCTCAACTCCGTAGCCCTCAGAACTCATTCCTCCGGCTGACTCCGACCCCAATTCACTGCGTACCTATGACCGCAAGGCACCATCTATAGCGCTCATTAGTGCTTCTGCCTTCACACTCACCTATTATCTTGAGGGCTCAGTGCAGTTTGCTCTGTCACTCCACCCACAGGAGAGCAATCTCTGCTCCATTTCCACCAACTCCAAACCAGTTGATCTCTCTGGAGTTCCTCTGGAGTACTGTGATTTCGCAGATGTTTTTAGCAAGGGCAAGGCATCCAAGCTTGCCCTGCACCGTGAATTCGACTTGAAGATTGAATTGGAAGAAGGAGCATCTCTGCCAATAGGTACTACCTATTCCCTGTCTACATCCGAACTCGAATCCCTCCGAGTGTTTCTTGACGAACACCTCTCCATGGGATTCATCCGCCCGTCCAACTCCGCTCATGCCACTCCAGTACTCTTTGTCCACAAGAAGGACGGTTCACTTCACCTTTGTGTAGACTTCTGTGGACTTAACAAGATCACGAAGAAGGACCACTATCTACTCCCCTGCATCTCTGACCTCCTAGATGCTCTGAGCCATGCCTAGATTTATACCAAGCTCGATCTCCGGCATGCCTACCATCTAGTCTGCATCGCCACCAGAGATGAGTGGAAAACATCCTTCCAGATGCACTACGGATCGTTTGAATGGCTTGTCATGCCATTTGGTCTCACCAATGCCCCTGTGGCTTTCCAGCGTTTTGTCAACTCCATCTTCGTAGATCTCCTCGACGTCTCTGTCATCGTCTATCGGGACGATATCCTCATCTTCTCTGAAGACCATGCAAAACACAAAGAGCATGTCTGGGAAGTACTCTGGCGTCTCTGAAAACACGGACTTTACACCAAACCCAAAAAATGCGAATTCCATACCAACTCCACCGAGTATATTGGATATCGACTCTCTCAGACTGGACTTTCCATGTCTCTAGAAAAGGTGAAGGCCATCATTGATTGGCCCAAACCCCGGAAGGTCTGAGATATACAGTCTTTCCTCAGATTCGCTAATTTCTACCAGAGATTCATCACCAATTACTCCGGACTTGTCATTCCGCTCACCCACCTCACCCGAAAGGGGACCCCATGGAATTTTGATGACACCTGTTGCTCCGCTTTCCAGCGCCTTAAGGACGCTTTCACCTCTGCTCCTATCCTATCCCATTGGATCCCCAACTCCCCTTTGATCATTGAGACAGATGCCTCCAACTATGCCATCGCTGGCATTCTCTCCATCTGATGTCCAGATGATGAAATCCACCCTGTAGCTTTCTACTTCCATACCCTCTCTGCTCCCGAACTCAACTATGACACCCATCACAAGGAATTGCTTGCCATCCACGAGTCCTTCTGAACTTGGCGGCATTACCTTGAAGGCTCCGGAACTCCGATTGATGTAGTCACGGACCACAAGAACTTGGAATATTTTGCCACCACCAAACTCCTGACCCGGTGTCAAGCCTGGTGGTCGGAGTTCCTCTCACAGTTTAATATGGTCATCTGCTTCCATCCTGGACGCCTGGGTGCAAAACCCGATTCCCTCACTAGACGCTGGGACATCTATCCCAAAGAGGGGGATAGGGACTATGCACTCGTAAACCCCCAGAATTTCCATCCCATATTTACCTGAGAACAGCTTGCATCGTCCCTCAGGGTAACGATTTTAGTAACTCCGGTCCTCCGGGCTAGTACACTGTTCAACATTGAGTCCCTTCACAGAAACATCCTATTCGCACTCCCCTCCGATCCTTTAGCATCCGCCCACATGTCTGACTCCAAATCCTCTGACTCCCGCTGGACTATAGACTCTGAAGGCTTCCTCTGTCTAGACAATCGCATCTACGTCCTGGACACAGATGACCTCTGCCTCTGAGTCCTCCAGTACAAACATGATCATCCACTCTCCGGACACTTCAGACAGAACTGGACCTTAGAGCTCATCCACTGCGAATACACTTGGCCAGGCATCCGGACCTTCGTCAAAGACTATGTTTCCTCCTGTACAGCCTGTGCACGTGCTAAGGTTCCCAGACATAAGCCCTACAGCCTCCTGAGACAACTCCCCATTCCGGAGAAGCCATGGAATTCGATCTCCATGGACTTCATTGAACAACTCCCTCCGTCCTCCGGACATACTGCCATCCTTGTAATCGTGGACAGATTGTCTAAACAGTGCATCTTCATTCCGACCGACGACAAGGTGACATCTCTGGAGTTAGCAAAACTATTCCTGCTCCATGTATTCTCCAAACATGGAGTTCCCTCGCACATCACCTCTGATCGAGGCTCGGAGTTCGTCTCCCACTTCTTTCGCTCACTCAGGAAAGCCTTAGATATCTGACTTCACTTCACCTCTGGATACCACCCAGAGAGTGACGGACAAATAGAGCAAATGAACCAGACCCTGGAATAGTACCTTCGGATTTATTGCAACTACCAGCAAGACAACTGGTCTAAACTCCTGCCCCTCACAGAGTTTGCCTACAACAATGCTCTGAATGCTACCACTGGTATCTCTCCATTCTTTGCCAATAAAGGTTATCATCCGAACATCTCCGTCCATCCTGAACGCGACCTCACCTCCGCCCGAGCCTGAGAATACTCTGTCAACCTCGACTCCCTCCACAGTTTCCTCTGTGATGAAATAGCCCTTGCTTAGCAACAATATCAAGGACCCGCAGATGCCAAGTGAACTCCAGCACTGGACTTCAAAGTCGGAAGTCAGGTTTTCATCAAGGCAAAATACTTCCACTTCACATGCCCCTCTAAGAAACTCTCCAAAAAGAATCTCGGTCCTTATGAAATCATAGCTCAAGCTAGTGCTGTTTCGTTCACTCTCCAGCTCCCAGAGAACATGAAGTCCATACATCTGGTCTTCCATGTTTCTCAACTAGAACCCGCAACCCCTAATACCATTCTGAATCGCATGCAATTACCTCCGCCTCTGGTTGAGATTGATGGCAAACTGGAATATAAGATATCAGAAATCCTTGACTTAAAGATAGATCATAGGCAACGGAACTGCAAACTTCTATACTTGGTGCAGTGGTCCAGATATGAAGGAACTGATGAAGAAACTTCGTGGTTACTTGCAACTGAACTAGGTCATGCTTCAGAGCTTGTTATGGACTTCCATCTCCGATATCCGGAGAAGCCTGGACCTCACTCCGCTTGACCCGTCACATTCACAAAAGTATCTATTACACTTCCTCATCCTCGTCCTCTTCATCCTCTTCCCCTTCTTTGTCCTCTGCCGTTATCTGTGCCAACTCCACCTTTCTGGCTTTCCTCTCCTCTGTCGCCAACGCCTCCACCTCCGCCATCATCCGATGCCAACTCTGTCACCTCCGCCATTCTGATGTCGTCTTCCTCGTCTTCCTCCTTTGTGCCTTCGTCCGCCGCCTTTGCTCCATTTTCTTCAACTCCGTCATTCAACAGTACCCACGTGATCCTCAAAGGCCTTCAAGGGTTCAGGCCTAAGGGGGGGATACTATCATATCTGGGCCTCAAAGCTCAATTCCGGACACTCCAGACATACTTCGGCATAACTCCAGACTTCTTCTCTTGTTTACTTTGCCCGGACTGACATTAGTAAATTTCTATGACTTCCGTTTCTCATTTTGCCTCTGTTCCTGTTCTTTTGAACTACATATGCTTCATCCTTCAGTATTAGAACTACTCCAATGTCATTGCTCACTTGGAGCATGATCCTGAGGCTCCAACTCAGTAGAGCCAACACTTGACACTTCCGGTACATACTTCACTCCGACTCCGGACTTAGTCGTCCGGTTTTCCCTCCATATATAAACTCTATAGTCTACTGCCTATAGACCTCAGTTTGAATATCAACATTGACAACCAACTCCTGATCCTCTCCCTATGACCCCTTCTAAGAGCTTGATGTCCTCTCTTTGACCTCCAACCCTCTGACCTCTGACCTTCTGACCTCCAGCCCTTTGACCTCTGACCTCTGACCCTCTGCCCGAAATCCCGGGGCACGATTCCATTGCAAGGGCGCACCACATAAGGTGAAGCCAATGCCCTGTTTGCATCAACTCCGGAGTCCCGAAGTTGTATAGGAGTCTGTCTATTCAGTCTTAACAGGTCCAGGCGATCCAGTGGTTAATGACCTCAGCCTTGGCGGTCATGAGAGAGACCTCAGGCTTATCGAGAGCCTGGATCCATGAACAGCTAGAGACGCGAATGTAGGCCTGTATCATGGGCCATCAAACGTTCCAGTTGCTTCCCGTGAAGATGGGAATGCATACGTCTTTCACGACAGAGGACAACATTGTTCTAAAAGAATGTCAGTCATGCTACTCAATAATTGTAAAACATACGAGCAACAGTTCCCCTTAGGGTGAATACTCATAACAATGATCAGTCATGTGCAAATTCATGTGACAACGACGATATAGTCATCAGAGGCAACTAGCCCATTTATGAGCAGCGCGAAGCATGCCCAAAGATTGGTGAGCCTAGTGACAGGAGCAGCGAGTGCATGTTACTGCGATATCGCTGAGCTCGACTGTCTCAGCATCAAACCAGGGCTTATAACCTGTAGAAACCACAGGTACTATGCTACTTGTACACTAGTACTTATATGGTAATGCTTGGGGTACTTTAAGGGCAATGGTAGTGGTTGAAGGTCAAGAGTATTATTCAAACTCAGCTTCTGAGTTTGAAACTATATACTACAGTAATGTCCTTACATAATACTACTAATATGGAGATTGAGTACCACAGTCATGTGACGTGCTCTTTCAACAACTATACACTTGACTGTGGTACTCAACCTCCATAATAGTAGTATTACATAAGGACATACTGTAATATATAAACTTCAAACTCTGCACTGAGTTTGAATAATATTCTTGTCTTTCAACCACCACCTCACCTCTAAGCTTTACCCAACTCCATCTATCAATGTGAGTATAGTATAGCAAGTAGTGTAGTACCTATGGTTTTTACAATTACAACTATTATTGCTTGAAATTGTAAGGTTTACATATGACAATGGTAAATGCAAGTTAAGAGTATATTTGAACTCAGATGCTGAGTTTGAACTTATGTAGTAATAGCCTACAGTGGTCAAGTGATTATAGTACTCTATAAATGAGTATGAATATATATTTAAAGCATTCCAATAGAGTTTCTGTTTTCAAATGACTATATCTTTATAGCCACTAGGCCAAATCACATGACATAAGGGCCAAATTGTAGCCAGGAGTAGATTCTATATTTGGTCTTATCAAAGTGAAATGAAATTCTTATGGGTATTTTTTGTAGGATACTTGTTAAGACTGAATGGACAGACTCCTGTACAACTCTGGAACTCTGGAGTTGAGGCAAACGGAGCATTGGCTTCACCTTATATGGTGCGCCCTTGCAATGGAATCGTGCCCCGGGATTTTGGGCGGAGGGTCAGAGGTCAGAGGTCAGAGGACCGGAGGTCAGAGGGCCGGAGGTCAGAAGGTCAGAGGTCAGAGGGTCGGAGATCAAAGAGAGGACATCAAGCCCTCAGAAGAGGTCACAGGGAGAGGATTAGGAGTTGGTCATCAATGTTGATATTCAAACTGAGGTCTATAGGCAGTAGACTACAGAGTTTATATATGGAGGGAAAACCAGATGACTAAGTCCAGAGTCAGAGTGAAGTATGTACCAGAAGTGTTAAGTGTTGGCTCTATTGAGTCGGAGCCTCAGAATCATGCTCCGAGTGAGTAATGACATCAGAGTAGTTCCAATACTGAAGAATAAAGCATAAGGAAGTATGAGTAGTCCGGAGGAATGGGAACGGAGGCAAATGAGAAACAGAAGTCATAGGAATTTACTAATGTCAGTCTGGGCAAAGTGAACAAGAGAGAAAAGCAGAAAGGAGTCCGGAGTTATGCTGGAGTATGTCCAGAGTTATGCTAGAGTATGTCCAGAGTTATGCTGGAGTATGTCCGGAGTGCCTGGAATTGGGCTTTGAGGCCTGGATATGACAATACTTCATGCCCTATATCTAGACTAGATGTTATATACTAGAACAATGATCTATGTAAAGAGATTCAAGAAATATCTCTTTGAGAGCAAAATGTACCCAACAACATAGAGAAAGTAACTTATATGGAAGTTCCAAGCAAGACTCACTTGAAGATAGTAATGAGGTTGTGGAAAAAGAGATTTGAGTAGTGGCAAAGCACTAAGGGCTCTTTTTGATAAGGTAGTTGAGAGAGAGTAGATGAGCAAACAGGTAAAAGACTGTTACTAGAGCTATTATTTAACATGGGAAAAATCCCAAGTCTTATATAGTGTACAGGGCCTAGTATTACCATGTACACCTTATACTAAGTATAGTATAGTGAGTAATTATAGATACATCATCTACAGTATATGCTTGGTAAGTAAACCAATAGCAATAAAGGAACTTATCTATAATATCATGGCCTTTGTAATATGAATAGTATAATTGGCCAATAATAAGTAAAAGATCATGTGATTAATCACATGATGTGATCTAGAATCATGGTCATGGATTTAAAGATAAGATAAGATGAATACCATGATTCTCAATACTCCTCCTTGCTAAAACAATTTGAAAGAACAAGAAATAAGGTGTTATGAAATGATGAAGAGTGGTGAACTTAGCTAGCATCTCATCATGTAGTTTCATGTCTATTACTAGAGAGATTAGTCACTAGGGGTAGTGAGCTATGCCTAGCATTCCTTAGATCTTGTCACTTCTTCATGGAAGAAATAGGAGGATCTGTAAAGCCCTTTGTCCCTTTTTAAACTTTTTTCAAGAAAGATTATGAATATGTTTGCCTTTTGTTTATCTGTAGGCATGTAGTAGAGAGCAATTTCTTTGAGCTCTACTGCTTCATGAATATAGTGGTCATCCCTTTTGATGTATTTAGAACAACCTTCTTATGTGGAATTAGATGCAAGAAAGATGGTGCCTTGATTATCTGTGCAGAAAGGGAAAGATCCCAGTGTATATCCCAGTTTGCTATATAGGTTGTGAATCCACTATAACTGTGTAGTGGTCTGGGTGAGTGCACAGTATTCAGCTTCTGTTGACAATAGGTAAACTCTCTTCTGTCTTCAACTTAGCCATGAAACAATGCCATTTGCAAAAAATATGATATAACCTGTAGTAGAGCATGATGTTCTATATCTTCTACCCAATCTATGTCACAGTATGCTAGAAAACCATTCTTAGCTCCTTCTGAAGAGTAACAAATGCAAAGTGATTTGTTGATAGCTGTTAAGACTAGACTGACAAAGTTCTGTGCAACTCTAGAACTCTAGAGTTGAGATGAACAGGGCATTGGCTTCACCTTATGTGGTATGCCCTTGCAATGGAATTGTGCCCTGGGATTTCAGATGAAGGGTTGAAGATTAAAGGTTTGGGATTTGAAGGTCTAAAAGTTAGAGGTCTAAGGGTCATAGAGAGAAGAGAGGGCATCAAGCCCTCAACAGAGGTTACAGGAGAACAAGAGGAAGATAGACTCAGTTGTCTATGTTGATATTTGAACTAAGGTCTACAGGCAGTAAACTACAGAGTTTATATATGGAGGGAAAATTAGATGACTAAGTCCAGAGTTGGAGTAAAGTAAGTACTGGAAGTGTCAAGTGTTGGCTTTACTGAGTCAGAGCCTTAGGATCATGCTCTGAGTGAGCAATGACATTGGAGTAGTTCTAATACTGAAGGATGAAATATAAGGAAGTATAAGTAGTCTAGAAAAATGGGAATGGAGGCAAATGAGAAATAGAAGTCATAGAAATTTAGTAATGTCAATCTGGGCAAAGTGAACAAGAGAGAAATGTGAAAAAGAGTCCAGAGTTATGCCAGAGTATGTCTGGAGTGTCTGGAATTGGGCTTTGAGGCCTGGATATGACAGTAGTCAAGTATTAAACAATATACAAGACCTTTTGCAAATGTTCTTTTGAGGGATTTATGACATCTTTATAACTGACCAGGTAATGTCAGGTCTAGTGCCTAGCATGGCATATAGCAAAAAACCAATAATAGATTGGTATTGCTATTGAAGTGAAGGTAAGGATGTTCAATCTTGGAGTGGTCTTGGGTTATAACCAGTGGGGAGAGGAGTATTCTTTTCTTTGCAGTCTTGAAGGTTGAAATGTTTAATAACCTTTTTCACATGTGCAATCTGGTCTAAGATGATCATTTTCTTCTAGTGATCTCTTGTTATATGCATTCCCAAGTACTCTGTAGTGGCTCCTAGATCTCTAGATTCCCATTTCTTTATGAATGCTTTCTTATATGCAAGGATTTGCATCTTAAATGAACTAGTAAAAAGAGCATTGTCAATGTAGATCAAAAGGATGATGATGTCTCTGCCAATGAACTTGACATAGGTACCCAGGTCTGCTATATATTGGGTAAATCCCATCTCCAATAGGAATCTGTGCTGCTTCTTATTGTTAAAAGAGCACATCACATGACTGTGGTACTCAACCTCTATTTAGTAGATTATGTAAGTAACCTAATGTGGTAGTCACATGATAGCTGTAGGCTGTCACTATATAACTTCAAACTCAGCTCTGAGTTTGAATAATACTCTTGACCTCTAACCACTACCATTGTACCTAAGCCAACTACCCAACTCCATTACCATGTGAGTACATAGTAGCTAGTAGTGTAGCCTGTGGTTTTCTACAGGTTATGAGCCCCGGTTTGATGCTAAGTTGATTGAGCTCAATGATGTTGCATGAATTTGCACTTGTCGCTCTTGACACTAGGCTTACCAGTCTTTGAGCATGCCTTGTGCTGCTCATTGATAGGCTAGTTGCCTTTGATGACAATATTAACACTGTCGCATGAACTTGCACGTGTTTTAATCATCGTCATGAACCCTAAGGGGAACCTTTGCTTATACATCTTACAATTATTGAGTAGCATGACTAACATTCTATTAGAACAATGTCATCCTCTATCTTGAAAGACATCCACATTCCCATCTTCACAGGAAGCAATTGGACTGTTTGGTGGCCAATGATTCAAGCATATATCTGTGTCTCTGGCTGTTCCTGGATTCAGGCTCTCGATAAACCTGAGGTTCTAGTCTCTATAGCCAAAGCTGAGATTATCTGTTAAGACTGAACAGACGGGTCCAGTTCCCAGACTTTTGTCCATTGCGAGGGTTCAGAGAATTTCTTTCTTGAAGAGTAGGCAAGGACCTGGATAGTACTTGCCAAGTTGGTGAGCGTGTCTCATGGGATGCATTCTTCTTCATCAGATGAATTGGGGTCAAAATCATCTGCTGGAAGGTTGGAGTCACTGGGGGGATTGTCTCCAGGTCCGTCTGGATCTACCAGATTGACATGGATGCTAGGAGTGTGAAAACTAGGGAGGTTGATAGGGTCACCGATGTCTGTGAGCTCTTCAATGTGTGCTCTGGGTGAAGGGGATCATGGAGGCTAGTGCACTTGAGACACGAATGGAGTATGCTGATGAGCGGAGAAGCTGAGAAATTGTTCAATGAGATCAGGGGCATGACAGTTACTGCTTAAGGCATTGAGAGGGTTCTCGATAGCCCTTGCATGTGACCGTGTCAAGCGGATCAACATGGTTGGGGATTCTGATGCAAGTGTGAGTTCGAATATACTGTTAAGAGTGAACTGACTAAGTCCTATGCAACTCCAGAACTCCGGAGTTGAGGCGAGCAGGGCATTGGCTTCACTTTATTTGGTGTGCCCTTGCAACAGAATCATGCCCTAGGATTTCGAGTAGAAGGTTGGAGGTTGGAGGTCCAGGGTCTGGAGGTCTGAGGGCTAGAGGGAGGAGAGAGGGCGTCAAGCCCTTAATGAAGGTCACAGGAGAACGAGAGGAAGATAGACTTGGTCGTCTATGTTGATATTCAAACTGAGATCTATAGGTAGTAAACTATAGAGCTTTATATACAGGGAGAGAGCTAGATGACTAACTCTGGAGTTGAAGTAAAGTAAGTACTGAAAGTATCAAGTGTTGGCTCTACTGAGTTGGAGTCTTAGAATCATGCTCTGAGTGAGCAATGACATCAGAGTAGTTCTAATACTGAAAGATGAAGCATAAGGAAATATGAGTAGTCTGGAAGAATGGGAATGGAGGCAAATGGAAGACAGAAGTCAGAGGAATTTACTAATGTAAGTTTGAAAGAAATAAACAGAGTAAAAGACAGGAAATAGTCTGGAGTTATACCAGTATTCGTCTGGAAGATCTGGAGTTAGCTTTTGTAGCCTGGGATATAACATTATTAACCATTGGATTTCCTAGACAAAGGTGAATGACATGATTGTCAGAACCATGCAGCTGTATATGATGGACTCGCTTTGTCAGAAGTTTAACCAGTTGCAAGCGACCAACCTCATCGAAGCTCTTTGCATAGAGTTTGATGTTAAGTCGATTCCTTCTGCCTATTTGTTAAGAGTGAACTGACTAAGTCCTGCACAACTCCAGAACTCTGGAGTTGAGGCAAGCGGGGCATTGGCTTCACCTTATGTGGTGCACCCTTGCAATGAAATCGAGCCCCGGGATTTCAGGCAGAAGGGTCGGAGGTCGGAGGTCCAGAGATCTGAGGTCCGGAGGTCTGAGGGTCAGAGGTCTGAGGGTCGAAGGGAGGAGAGAGGGCATCAAGCCCTCAACAAAGGTCACAGGAGAACGAGAGAAAGATAGACTCGA
This sequence comes from Tylopilus aff. balloui, assembly GCA_038089055.1. NCBI lineage: Eukaryota > Fungi > Basidiomycota > Agaricomycetes > Boletales > Boletaceae > Tylopilus > Tylopilus aff. balloui. The sequence goes on along the minus strand of JBBPKC010000107.1, from coordinate 36,065 downwards.
TCATCTATGTCAATATTCGAACTAAGGTCTACAGGCAGTAAACTACAGAGTTTATATACAGAGGGAAAACTGGATGACTAAGTCCAGAGTTGGAGTGAAGTATGTACCGGAAGTATCAAGTGTTGGCTCTACTGAGTCAGAGCCTCAGGATCATGCTCCAAGTAAGCAATGACATCGGAGTAGTTCTAATACCAAAGAATGAAGCATATGTAGTTCAGAAGAACGGGAACGGAGGCAAATGAGAAATGGAAGTCATAGAAATTTACTAATGTCAGTCCTGTTAAGACTGAGCAGACAGACTCCTGTACAACTCCGGAACTTCGGAGTTGAGGCGAATGGGGCATTGGCTTCACCTTATGTGGTGCACCCTTGCACTGGAATTATGCCCTAGTATTTCGAACGGAGGGTCGGAGGTCGGAGGTCTGGGATCCGGAGGTCTGAGGTCTGAAGGTCTGAGGTCCGGAGGTCTGAGGTCTAGAGGTCTGAGGGTCGAAGGTCTGAGGGTCTGAGGTCTGAGGGTCAGAGGTCTGAGGGTCAGAGGGAGGAGAGAGGGCATCAAGCCCTCAATGAAGGTCACAGGAGAACGAGAGGAAGAAAGACTCGGTCATCTATGTTGATATTTGAACTAAGGTCTACAGGCAGTAAACTACAGAGTTTATATATGGAGAGAAAACTGGATGACTAAGTCCGGAGTCAGAATGAAGTATGTACCGGAAGTGTCAAGTGTTGGCTCTACTGAGTCAGAGCCTCAGGATCATGCTCCGAGTGAGCAATGACATTGGAGTAGTTCTAATACCAAAGGATGAAGCATATGTAGTTCGGAAGAATAGGAACAGAGGCAAAATGAGAAACGGAAGTTATAGGAATTTACTAATGTTAGTTTGGGCAAAGTGAACAAGAGAGAAAAGTGGAAAAGAGTCTGGAGTTATGCCTGGAGTGTCCAGAATTGGGCTTTGAGGCCCAAATATGACAAGTCTGAGCAAAGTGAACAAGAGAGAAAAGTGGAAAGGAGTTCGAAGTTACGCCAGAGTATGTCTGAAGTGTCCAGAATTGGGCTTTGAGGCCCAGATATGACACTATTCCCTTTTCAGGGAGCTCCTTGATGTCCAGATTCCCATCAATGTGTACCCCTTTTTGGCCTTGAATAAGGTTGATACCCTCTTCGCTTGGCTTGCAGCAGCCAAATATACATTTTCCAACAAGGTCAAGGTCATGATGCTTCTGGCCAAGCTCCCTGCTACTATGCAGGTTGTAGCCCAGATGCTGATGGCAAAGAAGAACTCTACTGGTATAGCAGTGGACCCCACGATGGCAGAGATTCACTCTGCTATTGTTTTAGCTTGGAAGCAATGCTCTCTTATGCACGGCTATCATATTTGGGCCTCAAAGCCCAATTCCGGACACTCTGAACATACTCCGGCATAACTCTGGACTCTTTTCTACTTCTTTCTCTTGTTCACTTTGCCCAGACTAACATTAGTAAATTTCTATGACTTCTGTTTCTCATTTGCCTCTGTTCCCATTCTTTCGAACTACTTATGCTTCATTCTTCGGTATTAGAACTACTCCAATGTCATTGCTCACTCGGAGCATGATCCTGAGACTTCAACTCAGTAGAGCCAACACTTGACACTTCTGGTACATATTTCACTCCAACTCTAGACTTAGTTTTCCCTCCATATATAAACTCTGTAGTTTACTGCCTATAGATCTCAGTTTGAATATCAACATTGACAACCAACTCCTGATCCTCTCCCTGTGACCCCTTTTGAGGGCTTAATGTCCTCTTTTTAATGTCCAACTCTCTGATCTCTGACCTTCTGACCTCCGGCCCTCTGACCTCTGGCTCTCTGACCTCCAGCCCTCCAACCTTCAACCTCTGACCCTTCCACCCGAAATTCTGGGGCTCAATTCCATTACAAGAGTGTACCACATAAGGTAAAGCCAACACCCTGCTTGCCTCAACTCCAGAGTTCTAGAGTTACACAGGAGTCTGTCTGTTCAGTTTTAATAGCGGCAAGAACAATGGCCAGCAGGCCAACAAGATCTCAGCTGTTAAGTCGAAGGGTACCAAGCCCAAGTTTTCCCACTAGCAGAAACCTGCCTCCTCATCTAATGATGAGTCAAAGCAGAAGAAAGTTCATAAGGGGAAGAAGGGTGGTAAGGGTAAGCCCTAGGCCAATGCTGCCGAAGTCTTGTCATTCACTATCGCTGCTCCCATCTTCATGCACACCACTGGTCCCACCCTGATGCCTGACCCTTGTCTTCTCATGTACCAAAGTGCATAGCTTTATCAAGGATCCATGGGCCCTCCCATAGATACCCACATCCAGCAGGCATTTATGCTAGCTGAGTGTATGGGCATTCAGCCCTCATATGAGTCAATCCATACCATCAACGCAGATCTAACCTCCAGGATTGAGTACAAGATCATCTCTCCTGAGGTCTGCCTCTCTACTGCTACTCCCGAGCCCACCCCTCTCCAAGGGTGGGTTCCTTCCACTGAATATGTTGAGAGTGACAATGTCACTCTTAACATCATGGAGTTCCTGGAGTCTGAGGATGAGGCACTGCTGTCAAAGAAGCAGAAACACTCTCGCTGCACCAAGCATGCTATTGAGCCTGCCCCAGTCGAAACCTGGGATATTGATGACATCGTCAACATTTCCAGCTTGGACATAGATGCCAAGGTTGTGGACACTGCAGGTTTGGAACCAGTCAGCCCGGTTATCCATGATTTCTCCATGTCATACATCTCTCATTCTTTTATGTGGACAGAAGCTGATGGTGAGTCACTTGAACTTTTAGTTCATGATTCTCCTCCTTCATGTATTGTAATAGATAGAGTACACTTTGCTTGTACAGTAGAAGTGCAGGACATTCTAGATACTTATATTCTAGTTGCTGCTCTTGTTTCTGATCTAAAGTGTGCCTGTAAAATGAGTGACTGTAAGTACAAAGGCCACAACAAAGGATTCAAAGATCTCTGGATCCTTGATTCAGGTGCTTCAATGCACTTTATGCCTCACAAAGAGGACTTTGTTGAATACAGAGCACTGGAAAAGAAAGACCACATTGCTGTGTCTACTGCCACCTCTATGATATTAGTTATAGGGCTTGGACAAGTTCTTGTATGATGGATCGATGGCTTAGGCCAGGATCAGATCCTTGCATTACATAATGTCAGACACCTTCCTGATTTAGGGGTCTACCTTGTCTCAATGGGCAAGCTCCTACAGAATGGTGCTTGTGTTGAGAGTGCTGGATCTAAGATTCGTATGTTATATGGAGATGGTAAAATTCTCGCCTGTGGCTAGTAGGATGGGACCTACTCTATACACAATTCCAGCCTTACCTCTCCATGAGCATAAGTCCACAATAACCAGATTTATATCTTTCAACATCATACATAAGAGGTTTGGACATTCCTCTAAAGATGTCCTATGTCAGGCTAAGAAGCACACTATTGGCTTCCCTGACATTTCATTCCCATTCAAAAACCCAATATGCCCTAGATGTATTAAAGGCAAATTACCTTTGAGGAGTTTTCCTCTGACTGAGCATTGTGCTACTAGAGCTTTTGAGCTCATGCACTCAGATCTCAAGTCCTTCCCTGTGGAATCGTATTATCACAATAAATATATAATTACATTCCTGGATGACTTTTCATCACATGCTTGGACTGTTTCCATCAAAAAGAAGAATGATGCCTTGAGTGCTACTTGGCAGTTCCTTAAGATGGTGAGCATTCAATACGAAGCCAGGATAAAGGGATGGATGTCTGATGCTGGGGGAGAATATAAATCCCAGGCATTTAACACAATGCTCAAGGAGGTGAGCATTATGATTTATCAATCTGCCCCTTACACTCCAATGCAGAATGGCAAAGCCAAAAGGCTCATACAGACACTTTCTGACAAGTCAAAGTTGATGTGGCATGATGCTTGCACCCCTGACAGTTGGTGGGAGTTCTCATTCACTCATGCCATATATATCTATAACCGCATGCCGATCACTTATCTAAATGGCAAAATGCCTTTTGAGTTGATCCGAGGGCAGGCACCAAATGTTAGCCATCTTAGAGTATGGGGCTGTGCTGCTTATGTGTATGTTCCCCCTGAGACTTGATCCTCAAAGCTAGCCCCTAAAGCTAAGCTAATGATCCATATTGGCATTGCACCTGGCATGATGTCAAATTATATTTTTATGAGAACAACCAACCAGGTATTTACTTCCACTTATGCTATTTTCAAGGAAGATAGATTTCTGAAATGTATGAAAGCAAGAACCTCCTCAAGATGAGAACCATTTGCTTCTGAGAATGGCCCTTCTTTTGGTTCAAACCTTTCTAGTCCCTCAGATGACCAGCCCAGTCCACTGTCCTCATCATCACCATCTCCTATCTATCCCCCCACTCTAGTGCCTTTACCACCTCAAAGGCCAGTCACTCCATAGAGGCACTAGCCTCCAGCACCTCCAGCTGTACTCCCTGCTCCATGTCACTCTCAGCAAGAACACCATGTGTGTACTTGCCCTGATAATGTATATGGTGATGACCGACACCCAGTTGAGCAGCAGTAGGATTTGGATAGACTCGGCCGATGGCAAGACATTGTTAGAGAACCTAGATACTCATCCCGTCTAGCAGAACTGGCTCCTCGGATACCTGGTGAGATTCCTGACACACCTGCGCTGCAAGGCCCCCAACCCTCACAAGACAGCGAGTTGTTCCCTTCCAATGAGGAGATTGAGCACCTATGTTGGGAAGGGGGAGTAGGTTTAATCACACATCTTATGTCAAAGGCTATACCCCATGGATCGTCTTCTGCAGAGATGAAGCCAGTACAAGAGTAGACTTATTGGGATATTCTTAAACTCTCTTTAGCTAAACAGAAGGAATGGAGAGCTGCCTGTGAACAGGAGCTTAAAATATTGTGTGAGCAACAAGTCTATGAACTAGTGGATGTGCCCAAAGGGTGTAAGGTTATTGATAACCACTGGGTCTTTGACGTTAAATCTGATGGTTGCAAAAAGGCATGACTTGTCACCAAAGATTTCACCCAGGTTGAGAGTGTTGATTTTGACCAAATTTTCTCACCCATAGTGCATTTTGAGACCATGCACTTAATGCTAGCACTCTCTATACTCAAGAACTGGCATATCGAGGCACTTGATGTCCGATCAGCCTTCCTTTATGGTAAACTCACCAAGGAACTCTATATGAAATAACCCAATGGCTTTAAAGTCAAAGGCCAAGAGCACAAGGTCTGCCAACTTTTACGTGCTATTTATGGTCTAAGACAAGCTGCCATAGTGTGGTGGGAGACCCTTAATGAATCTATAAAGGATTTAGGCTTTGAGAGACTCAAGTCTGACACTGGTCTATTTCTCTATCAGAAAAAGAACACATCAATCATTGTTGCCATTATCTATGTTGATGACGCCATGTTCTGTGGTCCTTCTAAGTCAATCGTAGATGAGATTAAGGCAAAGTTTATGAGTAGATGGGAATCACGCAATTTAGATATACTCAAAGAGTATTTCTGCATGCACATTCGATGATTGGGAAAGTCAATCTTAATTGATCAAAATGACTATTTTCTGAAAGTTGTTGAGTGTTGTGGAATGATTAACACCAGATCCGCCCCAACTCCTTTGCCTGAGGGTTATTACCCTCTCTCTAATACAGATTCTATTGACCCAGAACTATAATCCCATTACCAGATGGTGATTGGTTCCCTACTGTATCTTTCTCTTGATATATTGCCTATGCTATAACAGCAATGGCAAAGCATTCAGCGAATCCTTTATAGGATCATCTCAAAGAGTACTCTATATTTATTGCTACCTAAATGGTACTCATGACATAACTCTTGTTTATAATGGTGCATCCGAAGTAGGATTAATCACACACATGGACTCAAATTGGGGATCTAATCCCAATACTCAGTGATCAACTACTGGATATGTAGTGAAACTAGCCAATGTTACAATAGCTTGGAAGATGCATCAGCAGAGTCGAGTAGCTTACTCCTCTACTGAAGTTGAATATGTTTTGCTCTCTGATTGTAGTTGCCAACTGGTATGGTTAAACTCTTTGTTCAAAAAGCTCAGATATGATTTAAAGCCAACCCCCCTGTGTGGTGACAATCAGGGTTCTATATTTATGGCATCTAATCTAATTACCAAAAAGTGACCCAAACATATAGACATTCGCTGGCATGGTATTCGAGAATTTGTCCATGAAAAGTTGATCGAGCTATTCTATATCAAAGGCTCTGAGAACCCTGCCAATTTACTAACAAAGAATCTTGGCAGAGTAAAGTTCATAAAATTCCAATCATAGTATGGCCTAATCTACAGTAACACACAGTCCAAGTAAGCCAGTTCATTTATGATTTTCTATTATCATGTACAAATCATGGGGGAGTGTTGAAAGAGCATATCACATGACTGTGATACTCAACCTCTATTTAGTAGATTACATAAGTAACCTAATGTGGTAGTCATGTGATAGCTATAGGCTGTCACTATATAACTTCAAACTCAGCTCTGAGTTTGAATAATACTCTTGACCTCTAATCACTACCATTGTACCTAAGCCAACTACCCAACTCCATTACCATGTGAGTACATAGTAGCTAGTAGCATAGCCTGTGGTTTTCTATACTTATTCCATTGAAGTATAGCTTGTTTCAATTTGTATAGTGATTAATCCAACTAACAAACTTTAATCTTTTGACCTTTAATGACATAACCTTCTGGCTATTCTATATAGATTTCTTTGTCAAGATCTTCATATAAGAAAGCTGTCTTGATATCCAGAGCTTTAAGTTCCCAATTGTTTTGTGTAGCTAAGAATAACATCAAGCATACTATTTCAAAACGTGTGACCAAAGAAAAAGTTTCTTCATAGTCAATGCTGAAGACTTGTGTAAAGCCTTTTGTGATGAAGTGTGCCTTGCTTCATCCATCAGTTTTTTGTTGAAAGATCCATCTTTCTTTTATGGTTTTGTGATTCTATGGAAGATTTACCAATCTTTAAACTTTCCTTTCCTTCAAGCTTTTGATTTCATCATCACAAGCTTTGTACCACTTTGTTTGTTAGTCTTTTGGCAACTTGGCTATGTCCTTGTAATGATGAGATATGTCAAAAGGGATTGCCAGAGCAAACATATGTCTAAACCATGAATTGGAGTACATTTCTCCAAGGTTATTTTCTTTGTTCATAGGTTAAGTCTATTTTTCTCTAGTATCCATCTGTTTTGTTCTTTCTTCCTTGTTACACACAAGGACGAAGTTGAGGAAACTGTTCCAACGTGGGGCACTCACATAGAGGCACCGTCTTAAGTACATTGAAATTGACTAGGATAATCGAGAACTTTCTGGGTGGACGACCCAGGAACGATGAGTGACGAATGACTAGATTGAATCATGTAGACGAAACGTGAGGAATTACAGGTCGCGTCGTATCGACTTAAATACTGAGAAACTGAGCGGTAGAACTTCATGGAAATGCAAAGAACAAATGAGGTAAGTAAAGGTTGGCTCGGGTATCAAGTAGTTATTGTAGACAACTAATACGGATAGTGAGGCATCCCATGGAGACGAATGATGAAGCATGAACGAGACTAGTCAGAGTTAAACGAGGTGACAAGCTTGGATAGGAGGAATGCTTGTTCCTGTAAGACGAGCAACCAACACTCGGTTAGAAGTGAACAGGGAGACGAAGTTCCCCCATGTACAAGGATGAGAAAAACGTTGTGGAAGACAAGATGGACTGTAACATTCCTCAATAGAAGGTAAACCTCTTCTCTCTATCTGTATAGGGAGTCTTTCTCCAAATGCATTATCAGGGAGAATCCTGCGAGTAGGAACTCTAGATAAGTGTCTCTAAGTGACTGGTAATCAAGAGGTTGATTGTTCATCATAAGTAGAGAAATATTGATAAGGTTGACTCCTAAACTCTAGTATAGATTTGATTCCTTGTCTAGGGGGTAACCAGGATCTAGTTCCTATAATAGAAGGTAGAGAGTGAGGTGAAGAAAAGGGTGGAAGAAGAAGAGGCAATGGCCCTTCATAATCTGGATCTGATAAGTATCACTTATGATGATGGCAATCTTGTAAAGAAAAATGATATTCTATATCAGGTTCTATCCTTTTAGTTCCTGGGTAAAGAGGTAATCTTATAATCTTATATGAGGGTGGTGAACAAGATAATTTAGGAGAATTGAAGAATAGTGGTAAAGGAGTTTATATATCAGAAAAGTATTTTTGGGAGCATTCATCAATCTCTTCATTGTTTCTTTCTGTTGGATGCTATGGGGGAGTTAATGCTCTAGAAGATCCTAGCTATTGTTGGTCAGTGGCTGGAAATTGAGGCTGATTAGATTGTAGATTTCCTGGTAGTGGTATCAGTACAAATATATCACATGAGAGTTCCGAATTCCTTTGTGTTTCATCTGAGATAATAGAATCGTTGTCTTTAACTTTTTCTGATATAAGATCTCATTTGTCTTTCTCTTTCCTGAGACAATAAGGAAAAGTTTCTTTATCAAGGGTGACATTAGGGATAATATAGACTCTTCATCTGTTCATATACCAGAAGTGATAAGCTTTAGAGTTTGCTTCATATCCTATAAATACCATAGGTTCTGATGTTGGAGATAACTTATCTTGCCTCCCTTGTGGTAGCAGGTGAACATATGCTCTAGAATCAAAAACTCTCAAATAAGAGACATCTGGAATATTACCAGTAAACATCTCATATGGAGTCTTCCAATCTAGTCTATGCATTGGTTGACAATTATATAGATGAAGGAAAGTGGTTACTGCATTTTGCCAAAAGATATGAGATAGGCATGTAAAAAGAAGCAATACCTTTGCCTTGTCCATGAGAGTATGATTAAACCATTTTGCTCTTCCATTCTATTATGGAATGTGAGATGTAGAAGTTTGATGAATAATTTCTCTGTTTGAGAAGAATGACTGCATAGCTTGTCCCATATATTTCTCACCATAATCAGAATGAACAAAGAGAAGTGAAGTAGAGGTCCAATTTTTCAATTCAAGGACAATAGAACGAAATTTAAAAGGGATTTTGTCTTTTGAGTGAAGAAAGGTAAGCATGGCAAATCCTGAATAATCATCAATGAAGGTAAGAATATTGTTATGATTCTTCATATTACTGAACATCTTTTTCTTTTTGTCTTTACCACTGAAGTATAGTTCCCTTTCAACTCAATTCACTTTAAGTATGCATTACTTATTCTAAGGGATCAGAGTTTCTCCCTGTCCATCCTCTGAATACCCCACTACTTCACAGTATGCTGATTCCAGTTCCATGCTCATTTACTTACCTTTGATCTCCCCTGATTAGTTACCTTTCCTTGTCTTGGAACCTTCTAGAATACACCTTGCATTCATTACTAATCAATGTTTAAGTATCTTTCATTGATTAGTCATACCCTTGAGTCTCTCACTATTTAAGTTGTCGTCCTTCCCATGTATATCCTCACATTTAGTCTACGCAAATATATGTGGTCTTTTATTACTCTCAGTTCTGTCTCGGTCACTTATCTTGGCCTCCCTCATATCATCGTTACTCTTAGTTCTGTCTCAGTCATTCACCTTGACCTCCCTCATATCATTGACTATTTTGTTGATCATCTTCAGTCCCATCTCAATGTAGTTAAAATGGTGCCTTTCCATGAGTACCCCACATTGATAAGAACTCCCTTGACCACAGTCTCACATGTAACAAATGTACTTGAAGTGAGTGCAAGATTCCACAGGAAAAGGACCAATGAGGTCAGTGTGGATGAGCTCCAAGGGTCTTGAAGCACATTTGGAGAAGAGTAAATAAGAGCCTTGGGTAAATTTCCCAAGGAAGCAATCTTTACAAGGAGGGGTGGTTAGGGGAGATGTAAGGGTAGGTGGTAGTCCTTTGACAACATTGGGAGCTTGGGAGAGTGCTTTAGGAGCAATGTGTCCAAAGCATTCATGCCAAAGTTTGAAGAGATAATCATTATAATATTTGCAAAGAGTACTAGTAAAACCATGATCTAGTGCAAATTATTGGAAGGCACTATGGCGAAAGCCTGTAGTACTAGATGATTGAAATTATCCCATATTCCTTGAATATTTCATAGCAATAGCCAGCAGCTGTGAGTTGAACAATGGATAATAATCTGTGTTTGGCATATAGAGAGTACCATACTCCAGCAAGATTGATAGGAGGGAAATCAATTCCATTTGCTAATTTTTGCTTAAGAATGATATGGCCAGGTCCATAGATAGAAACCTTTTGACCATTAGCAATGGTAGCAAATTGCTTACATTCATGGAGAATATGAAAGTCACTTTTATATGGGGTGACGTGGTCAGAATAACCACTGTCAATCATCCATAAGTCTTTAGTATCCATGATTGCAGAATCATGGGCTCTTAGTTTCACACTAAAATAGTAGTCAAGCATATGATCATTAACATCCTTGAAGATACCATTCTATATATCATAATTAAAACCTTTAGGGTATTGAAGTCTTTCTCCAATTAATCTCACTGGTTCTGCAATGGGCAAAACATAAGGGGTCTTCTGAGATATATATGATTCAAGATTGTCAATGTCATTAAAATGACCAGTGAAACTAGTCCTCTGAGTGAGAATTTCACTGGTTTCTTTTTCAGCCTCTTTTGCTAAGTGTTAAGACTGAACGGACAGACTCCTGTACAACTCCAGAACTCCGGAGTTGAGGCAAGTGGGGCATCAGCTTCACCTTGTGTGGTGTGCCCTTATACTGGAATCGTGCCCTGGAATTTTGGGCGGAGGGTTAGAGGTCAGAGGTCTAGAGTGCGGAGATCTGAGATCCAGAGGTCTGAGGTCTGGAGGTCTGAGGGTTGGAGGGAGGAGAGAGGGCATCAAGCTCTCAACAAAGGTCACAGGAGAATGAGAGGAAGATAGACTTGGTCATCTATGTCGATATACGAACTAAGGTCTACAGGCAGTAGACTACAGAGTTTATATATGGAGGGAAAACTGGATGACTAAGTCCAGAGTCGAAGTGAAGTATGTACTGGAAGTGTCAAGTGTTGGCTCTACTGAGCCAGAGCCTCAGGATCATGCTCCAAGTGAGCAATGACATTGGAGTAGTTCTAATACCGAAGGATGAAGCATAAGTAGTCCAAAGGAGCGGGAACAGAGGCAAATGAGAAATGGAAGTCATAGGAATTTACTAATGTCAGTTCAGGCAAAGTGAACAAGAGAGAAAAGTAGAAAGGAGTCCAGAGTTATGCCGGAGTATGTCCAGAGTGTCCAGAATTGGGCTTTGTGGCCCGGATATAACACTAAGGGAGGTACTCATGAAGAGACACAACATCCTCAGTGAAGATATTTAGGTTCCCTAGATAATGAGATGTTGATGCTTCACCAATTAGGGATACTGGCAAAGTCATCTCAAAAGGGCTGAATATCATCAGTGTTCTCCTCAAGATCTATGTCCATATGGTCTATAAAATGTTCACAGGGATCTTCTAGGCCAGCATATTCAGGGATCTCTTCATCTTCTGTGATAAAGGCAAAAAAAACCAGTATCAAAGGAACTGGTTGTAGTTTTGCCTTTGTCTTTTCATTTAAGGTAGGCTTCTCACTTCAATGCTTTCTTTGTTTTCTAAGCAAGATTTGAGATTTCCTGCTGAGGATACTTAGAAGATTCAGGCTTGACTATCTACTGATTTGTTGGAGCAGTAGTTCTTTTCTGCTGCTGTTGTTGTTGTCCCTGCCATAAAGTAGCAGGGGGGCCTTGACAAATAACCTTCATATGGTTCATGTCTACTGAAACTTCAGATATATGAGAAGCAAGAGCAGGCTTGAAGGATTTTCATAAATCCATTTCTACCAAAATATGTCTTGTGACTAAGTCCATGTTAAAGTCTACTTCAGCAATAGTCTGGACAATAGTGGATGCAAGAGTATAGAAATCATCTGGAAGAGAGGTAAGAGTAAACATAGCTTGAAAGTCTTGGGAAAGGTTTAACCTAGCTTGTGTTAGTTATTTGAAGAGCAAATTAAGGTTATTAATGTCAGTCTGTACTGACTTTGCTCCTATCTTTAAATGAGAGATCCTATGGAATAGATAAAATCTGCTGGCAATGCCAGCAACTCCAAACAGGTTCCTAAGCTATTCCCAAAGAGCTCTGGTGACAAAAGGGTAAGTCATAAGATCTTCCCATGTGAAGTTAATGTTTTCCTGGAGAGAGTCACTAATGGTGGAGGCAATAAATCCACAGACTTTTTTGTCTAGGATCTTCCATTTCTTTTAGTCATCATTTTCAGCAGTGGCTGGTTGACCAGCTGGGACAACAGTTCAAAGTGAAGTGTAAGTGACTGTTCCATCAATGATACCATAGATAGAGTATATCTCCAAGGTAGCTGTTATGTGCGAAGGTGTTGACTGAGAGCTTCCTTCAGCATGGGGCACTCATGAAGAGGCACTGTCTTAGTTACACTGAGAGTGGACAATGAAGTGATGCAACGTCACACTGGGATACTAGGAGCTATGGACAATCGGTCCAGATGGGGAGTGACAAAAGACTATGTTGGATTGCATAGATGAAACGTAAGGTTACATGAGAGATGGAGGCAACTTAAATAGTGGGGAACGACAACAGCTGACTAAGTGAATAGAAGTCGGAAGAACACGATAGAACGTTAGGGAAAGGAATGGAATGTGAAATGACTAATACAAGCAAGGCGAGCATGGAAAAGAGAGAGAGGAGTAGGGAAACATAGAAATCGCAAAAGACGAAGGGGATAGAATGAGGAGACTACCTTCTACCCAATAGGAAAACATGGGGAACACTCTGGGGTATTCTGCTAGTATGAGGAAAAGTTCATGATGAAGATAAAGAACTGTAACATTACCCCCTTTATACGCTCAAGTCCCTGACTCGAGCCCTAGAAGAATTTTACATATCTCCACCACTGACCAAGGGTTTTTCAGGGGATGGCAGCACATGGAGGCAATCATCTGTGAGATGTCCATACTCATCACAATGTCTGCAAAGACATTGGTGGCAATAGTGTGCTGAGTATCCCCACATCGAACAGAAATCGCATTGAAGGGATAAGCATTGAGTTCAATAGTGTCCTGGAGTGTAGTTATGACAGGACGCACACCGGTACTGAGGACAGTGGATGTGTAAGTGACCATGATTACAACATTGAAAACATATAGTATTGGGAGCAGCAATAGGATTGGTATGGGGGGGCATAAGCGGGAGGACACGGGTAGGGGAGGCAAGGATAATGGGACGGCTGCTAGGGCCCTCATAGGGGGTGTTGGGGGACTCGACGAGGTAATGGATGGACGTGGGCATGATGTCGACATGAATGGGTTCTGGGCTGGGGATAAGATGTGGAGGGACGATAATGGGAGCAGCAGGAGATGGGGGTTGGGTTCATTCCAGGTACTTGAGCTGTTAGAGCTCGTGCATAGTTTGGAAGAGAGGTCTGAAGTAGGAGGTCAAAACGGACTGATCCAGGGTATGGACGTAATGGAAGAATCCCTAGTCATGAAGAATGTCAAGGAGATTGTCATATCCAGGCCTCAAAGCCCAATTCCAGACACTCTGGACATACTCCGGCGTAACTCTGGACTCTTTTCCGCTTTTTTCTCTTGTTCACTTTGCCCGGACTGACATTAGTAAATTCCTATGACTTCCGTTTCTCATTTGCCTCCGTTCCCATTCTTCCGAACTACATATGCTTCATCCTTCGGTACTAGAACTACTCCAATGTCATTGCTCACTTGGAGCATGATCCTGAGGCTCTGACTCAGTAGAGCTAACACTTGACACTTCTGGTATATACTTCATTCCGACTCCGGACTTAGTCATCCGGTTTTCCCTCCATATATAAACTCTGTAGTTTACTGCCTATAGACCTCAGTTCGAATATCAACATAGACTATCAATGTAGACGACCGAGTCTATCTTCCTCTCATTCTCCTATGACCTTCATTGAGGGCTTGATGCCCTCTCTCCTCCCTCCGACCCTCAGACCTCCGACCCTTAGACCTCTGGACCTCAGACCTCCGGACCTGGACCTCAGACCTCTGACCCTCCATTCGAAATACTGGGGCACGATTCCAGTGCAAGGGTGCACCACATAAGGTGAAGCCAACGCCCCATTCACCTCAACTCTGGAGTTCCAGAGTTGCGCAGGACTTAGTCAGTTTACTCTTAACAGAGATGCATCAAGGTAGAATGTAATGGAGAGAGAACAAGGGAGGTGTCGATTGGTTGGTCTCCCAGGGTAATAGTAGTCAATGTCACTGTCGTGAGACAGGTTTGAAGATAACACACAATAAGTTTGGGGTAAAGTATGTCTCCCTCTTGTTCCATGGCATGCTTGATGGAAAGTAAAATGTCTGGGGTAAGAATGATGTAGGCTAAGAGAAGATGATGGTGTTCTAGGGGTAAAGCTGAAGCATTAACAGGTCGAGACAAAGCACGAAACATACAAGAGGTAGGGGAGTAGTCAACATGGGTTGACATGGGGGAGGAGGGTTGGGTGGATAGGTTGGACGTGGGGTTGGACATTATCTTCAATGTGAGCAGCAGAGGGGTAGTGAAAGGAGATGGGCGAGGGGGCTGGGGAGGGAGAAGAGGGGAGAGTTCGTGCTTTTAAGTGAAAAACAAGGTAGAAGATGGTGGCAATGGCACAGATGGCAACAGAGTATACAAGGGTGATAATCAAGAATGGAAGCATGGTAACCGGCAGACCTAAAGATGGGCTTCAAGTTTATAAGCAGATAGAATCCGTTTGGTGTGTTTAAGATTAGTCTTGGGTTCCCAGGTATTTTTAGAAGAGGGATACCCTTTCCATGTGGTCAGGTACTGCCGTCGTGAAGCAGTCCCTCGGTGGGCAATTATTCTTTCCACTTCATATTCTTCATCATTTTCAATTTGCAAGGGTAGGGGTTTGGGAAAGTTGGGGCTGTGGGTGGTAGTTTCTCTATAGGGAGTCAATAATGATGTGTGGAATACATCATGGACCTTCCAGGTGGGCAGGAGATGGAGCTTGTAGATGGTGGGGCTAAGGACTGCTGTGATGATAAATGGTCCATATCGTTTAGGGTTTAGTTTGGGAGAAGTGGATTTTAGGCATAGGTGTTTCGCCTCTAGCCATACTTGGTCGCCAATGGTCCATGGTTTGAAATGTGAGGCTATTCGTTATTTCATAATTAACTGGGCTGATTGATGTGCTGCAAGACTTCCTTTCGGGCTTCTTCCAAGTAGGACAAGCAGACGTTGAGAGCAGGTGGGAAGGTATTTGGGTGCAATGGGGGGTAAGCCCTGGGTTCATAGCCTAAAATCAATGAGTAGGGGGAGGTGAGGGTGGAGTGAACTGTGAAATTATGGTAGAATTCAGCAAGAGATAATAGTCTTTGCCACTCTATAGAGTTATCAGTGCAAAATATCCTTAAACATACCTCTAGTTCCTAGTTGACTCTTTCTGTTTCCCCATCAGTTTGAGGGTAATAAGCCGAGGATGGACGGAGATCATATTGGAGGAGCTGTGCTAGCTCCCTTGCAAATGCGAAGGTGAATTGAGATCCCCAATCGGAGATACATGTGTCGTGAAGGCCATATCTAGGGAAAATGTGCTGTAAAAATAATTCCACTACATCTGCTGCAGAGATGGATTTGAAACATGGGATGAAAATTACTCCCTTCGTAAGGCCATGGTCGACCACGACCAACACTGAGTCCAGCCCCCCGGAGGGAGGGAGACCAGAGATAAGATCGATGGAGATTTGTTGAAACAGGCAAGTGGCAGAGGAGGAGAGAGGATGGAGGGGGGGAATGGTGGGGTGGGTATTTGGTTTGGATTGTTGACAAACTGTGCAACCATGAATGAAATTTCGTATGAAGGTGATGAGACCCGGCCACCAATAGTCACATTCCAATGCCAATTTGGTACAAAAGTAACCCATGTGGCCTTTGGTGAGGGAATAGTGAAGAGAGGAGATGAGGGGGTGCTGGGCTTTGGGGAGGATATAAAGGCGGTGTTTAAAGAAGAGACAACCAGAGTCGAAATGCCAATCGGAGAGGGAGGAGTGGGAGAAGAGGGGAGTGTTGGAGGAAAGGGAGGCAATGGCTTTGAGGACAAGGGAGTCGGAGGCAGAGGAAGAGTGGATTTTCTCGGCGAGGGCAAGGTCAAGAGCATTGATAATCTGTGGTTCAAGTATAATAGAAGAGTCTGCATTGTCAGAAGAGGTGTCGATGTTGTGACAGCGAGAGAGGGTGTCTGCTGTGGCCATTTGGGTGCCCGGGGTAACCTTCCAGAGGAGATCAAAGTCTTGCAGGAAGAGGCTCCAGCAGGCCTGCCGCCTGGAGAGTTTGCAAGGGTCCTTGATAAAAGCTAGATTTTTGTGGTCAGTGACAATGGTGATAGGATGGGGAATGCCCTGGAGAAGGTGTTTCCACTCTTCTAAGGCAAGGATAACCGCGAGGAGTTCTTGATTGTAAATATCATAGTTTCATTGCGCCGGGAGTAGGGTTTTTGAGAAATAGGCACATGGATGGAGATCTCCATTGACATCCGCTTGCTGGAGGACTGCTCCTATGGCAACAAGTGATGCATTGGTCATCAGAGTGAAGGGTTGAGAAGGATCAGGGAGTTGAAGCACTGGGGCGGTGATAAATTTGAGTTTGAAGGTATTGAAAGTGTGTTGGTGAGTGGGGAGCCAGGACTAGGAGGTATTCTCGGTGGTGAGCATGGTTAGTAGGGCAACCAGGTTAGAGAAGTTGGGAATGAACTTTCGATAGAAGTTGTAGAAACCAATAAATGAACATATACCCTTTATCATGTGGGGGGGCTTCCAGTCATGGATGGCCTTGAGCTTTGCGGGGTCCATTTGAGCTGTGCCCTGTCCAATGATCAGTCCTAGAAATTCAATCTGTGGAGTATCAAATGTGCATTTAGAGAGTTTTAGTGAGAGTCCTAGTTTCTGAAATCGTTGAAGAACTCTAAGGGTACAGGCATGGTGGATAATGATATCCATTGAGTGGATTCCGCAATCATTCATGTAGATTTTGAGCCACCCCTCGGCTATCATGTCTGCAAAGGAATGGTTCATGAAAGCTTGAAATGTGAAAGGGGCATTGCAAAAGCCAAAAAACATGACAGTAGGTTCGAAGAGGCCAAGGGAGGTGATGAAGGCAGCCTTCCATTGATCCTCGGGGTATAGTCGAATGTTGTTGTACCCCCATCATACATTGAATTTGGTGAAGATGGTGGACCTTTGCATGTTTTCTACGAGAGTGTTGACTAGAGGAAGGGGGTACGCATTGCGAATGGTGAACAAATTTAGGTATCAATAGTCCTGGCATGGTCTAAGGGTACCATCCTTCTTTGGGACAAAGAAAAAGGGGAACGCTTGCAGGGAGGTGGATAGAACTATGCGACCTGTTCATAAGTGTTTGACAATAAATTCTCGAAGGGCTTCCTTTTCTATTGGGTTAAGCAGGTAGACTTTGGTAACCTTTGTGTTAAGAGTGAACTGACTAAGTCCTGCGCAACTCTGGAACTCTGGAGTTGAGGCGAACAGGGCATTGGCTTCACCTTATATGGTGCGCCCTTGCACCGGAATCATGTCCCAGTATTTCGAATGGAGGATCGGAGGCCAGAGGTCCGGGGTCTGGAGGTCTGAGGTCTGGAGGTCTGAGGTCCAGAGGTCTGAGGGTCAGAGGTCTAAGGGTCGGAGGTCTAAGGGTCAGAGGTCTAAGGGTCAGAGGTCTGAGGGTCAGAGGGAGAAGAGAGGATGTCAAGCCCTCAACAAAGGTCACAGGAGAACGAGAGGAAGATAGACTCAGTCGTCTATGTTGATAGTCTATGTTGATATTCGAACTGAGGTCTACAGGCAGTAAACTACAGAGTTTATATATAGAGAGAAAACTGGATGACTAAGTCCGGAGTCGGAGTGAAGTATGTACCGGAAGTGTCAAGTGTTGGCTCTACTGAGTCAGAGCCTCAGGATCATGCTCCGAGTGAGCAATGACATCGGAGTAGTTCTAGTACCGAAGGATGAAGCACATGTAGTTCGGAAGAATGGGAACGGAGGCAAATGAGAAACGGAAGTCATAGGAATTTACTAATGTCAGTCCGGAAGAAATGAATGGAGCAGAAGACAGGAAATAGTCCAGAGTTATACCGGTGTTCATCCAGAAGATCTGGAGTTGGCTTTTGAAGCCTGGGATATGACACTTTGGGATGAAATCATCTCGTAGTTTGATGGCATGGTCGAAGGGTCAGTGAGGGAGTAATTGATCATGGGTTCTTTCTTCGAATACGTCCTGAAAGTCCTTGCACCAGGGTGGTAGAGTAACCAGGGATTGACTCTCCTGCTGGGCAATTTCTGTGGAGATAGTCAATTTGTTTATCTGGTGGGGTACATACGAAGGGTTGTTCTCATTTGTTGATTCGGGAAGGAACCAGTCGGTTAGATGGTCAGAGGTGGTTTCTATGAATAGTAGCGGGTGGTTGTCGGGGAGAGAAAGCATATGTTGGGTCCAGTTGATGTGCAGGTTGTGTTTGGTGAGCCAAGGGATGCCAAGAATGATACAAGGTTATCCTAGGTTGGTGATGTAGAGTTTTTTGGTTTGGGTGTGATTTTTGAACTCTAACTGAAGTTTGGTCTGCCATTTGATTGTTCCTTTGCTGTTCGTGGTCCCGTTGGCGTTGATGGCAGTGATGGGGTGAGAGAGGTAGTGCAGTGGAGGTCTAAAGTGGTGCATAAGGGACGTGTCGATGAAATTTCCTGTGGCCCCACTATCAATTAGGGCAATGGTTTTGACGCTTTTATCGCAGTGTCAGAGAGTAATGGGGAACAGGAGCGTTCTTGCATTTTTCAATCCTAACAATATGGTATCTACATGGAGAGATGACGTCGAGGCAGCTCTCCTTTCTAAAAATCCTCTTTGGGGGCTTCCTTGGCTTCTTTGGTGGATGTTCCTTCAAATCCATCAAAGCATGTCTTTAGTACATCAAGGATAGCTGTTTGGGAGTTCCCCTTAGCTTCCAGAGAGAACATATATTGTTGAAGATCAGTGGTGGGAGTCGGGAATGCTTTTGGGGTGGCAGAGGTAGCAAGGGTCTGAATCTTGGTCCGAGGTTGGGATGTCGTGCCTTTGCATTCCTTGGCGCTATGTCCTGTTCGTCGGCATCTGAAACACAGTCCTTTGGCCAGACACTCCGCTCGCTCTTTCGGGGTAAGTTTCTTAAGAGTTACTGCATCAATGTCCATGGCATTGGGGTCCTTGGTGGCCGAGGTCAGGATGCAATGTCATGGTTCAGTGGTCTGGGCTATGTAGAGCTTTTCATGGTTGAGAAGCCCCATTCACATTACTTTGTGAGAATGAAATGCCTTAGTGTGGGAGATCATTTCGGCAATGGTGGTAGGGACAGTGGGCATGGAAAGGATGTTGGTAATCAAGTGATTGTCTAGCCCCCACAGGAACTTGTTGATAAGGACCTTCTTGTCTGTCACACCTGCTATGGCCATTAGATTTTCGAACTCTGTGACAAAGGATTGGAATCTGTCAGGTTTATGTGGATCCTTGTGAACCTTGATGGCCTGGCGCAGTCAGCCTAGTTTAGAGTATGCATTGGCTTGTTGATCGTAGGGGTAGAAGGTTTTGAAGAAGTCATCCATAACCTTAGCGATGGTTCGATCCACAGGTAGGCATTGGGGATCAAGAATCTTGCGGTACCAGGCCTCTGTGAAAGCTCCAGGTTGGAGACCTTCCATTCGTTCTAGAAAGGCTGCTACCTTCTTATCATCAGTATCGTATATTTCGGAGTTTATCTGGAAGTGGATTTCCATGGCTAATCGCCATTGGTTCGCAAATGCAACATTCTCCTTGAAAGGGGGAGGAAGTGTAGCCTTGAGTTCTGCAGGTTTTGAGGTGGTCATTGCCATGGGGACCTGTGTGGTTTGAGAGACAATGGGGACAGAGGTTCTGGCCAGGGTAATGGCTACTTGTCGGCGAAGGGATACTAGAGATTGTACTGTGTAGAGGTTAGTCCACAGGCTTGTTGGCTAGGGGTTGATCTGGGGGGTACTAGGGGCAGTGGGTACTTCATCGTCAGTGCTGATGGGTGATGGGGACCTGGGGATGGTAAACGACATGGTGACTTCGAGGGGTGTCTCCTACTCCATAATAGGAGGGAGAAGGATATGTTTCATCTTTTGTTACATGCGAAGGTGTTGACCGAGAGCTTTCTTCAGCATGGGGCACTCACGAAGAGGCACCATCTTTGTTACACTGAGAGTGGACAATGAAGTAATGCAACGTCATACTGGGATACTAGGAGCTATGGACAATCAGTCCAGACAGGGAGTGATGAAAGACTACATTGGATTGCATAGATGAAATGTAAGGTTACATGAGAGATGGAGGCAACTTAAATAGTGGGGAACGACAACAGCTGACTAAGTGAATAGAAGTCAGAAGAACACGATAGAACGTTAGGGAAAGGAATGGAACGTAATGGAATGTGAAATGACTAATACAAGCGGGGCGAGCATGGAAGAGAGAGAGAGGAGCAGGGAAACATAGAAATCGCAAAAGACAAAGGGGATAGAATGAGGAGACTACCTTCTACCCGATAGGAAGACATGGGGAACACTCTGGGGTATTCTGCTAGTATGAGGAAAAGTCTGCAATGAAGATAAAGAACTGTAACAGTAGCAGTAACTCATTTTGACCAGATAGAATAGTTCCATTGATCTTGTAGGGTTAGAATCTTGGACATAGTGGTCAAGTTAACTTTCAACTTGATGGAGGAGGGAAGAGCATTTGTGGCCATGATTTATAACTACAATATGAAATCATCAGCAAGAAAATTTGAGATCACAAAATCAAGCTGAGATGGAAAAATACTATTCCTTGGTACAAGTTCCTTTTTCTGTCTCCATTCCATATTCCATCTCTTCTTGTGTGGGATATGATGTGCATGAAGGTTCCAAGTGAATGCTCAAATGTCTTTGCTTTCATATGTAGTATGAGATTGCACTAGATGGTAATCTTTATACCATTCAGGTAATCCAGAAGACATGGAATCAAGCATGACAATGAAAGTCTTCTCAAAATAATGAGGGTTTGGAATAGAAACTTCCATGTCGATTCCTTTCTTCAAAATGATATCTTGACTGTCATGTGAAAAATATAGCAATAAGACAAAAGAACTTGGATCTATATATGCAACTTCACAGAAGTTATTCCAAAAGTCATTATAATCCCTATTATACACAGAAGTGAAGTAAAATGAAAGAGAATAAACTGGGATCATCACTTGTTCCAGAAGTGATAGTAGCAATGCAAAATTCAGAACAATCCATTCTTTAGTGAGTAGATTATCTAAGCTTTCTTCCTCCAGCTCTTCCTGTAAAGACTTCAAGTTTGACATTTAGCTTAACATCTGTGGAAGCAGCTTTCATTAGCCAATGAAACTTCCTGAGCTTATGGAGTGTGAGATAGTTGAAGAAGTAGAGGATGCATCTGTAGTGATAATCAAGAGCAGTGTTATAATCACAGATAGTGGGAGGATTCTTGTAATTGTCAAGAGGAGGGAGCCAGTTTGAAGTAAGAGATTTGGTTAACTATAAGTTCCAGGAAGAAGAGGGAAAATCACATTTGTCTCTGATTTCAAAGCTTTTATAATGAATTAAAGATGGATGGGTCTCTTTATAAGAAGGTATGGGGAAAGCCCATCTTGCTCCCTTATAGATAGAGGAAAGGATCTCTTCCTTATATTGAAAGGTATTAATATTATTCATCTGCTTATTCAGGGTTTTGCTTGATTTTGTTACAATTCTTTTTCTTCACTGCAGTCTTTATCTCATACTGGGAGAACATCCCAGTGTATTCCCCATGTCTTCTTATCAAGTAGAAGGTATTCTTCTACTCCTCTTGTCTTCTTCATTCGCAATTTCTATGTTTCCTGGCTATCCTCTCGCTTTCATGGCATGTTCTGATTAACTGCTTCTACCTTGTTACTCATTACCTTATGTTCCATTTCTTGCTTAGACAATCCTAATGCTAGTGCTTGCCTAGAAGCATAGCTTCAAGACTATACTCTAGAATCATTTTCCTTTCAACTCCTCTAATGTATACTTTCTTTTAACTCTGGACTTAGTCATTCAATTTTTCTTCATATATAAACTCCATACTTTGTATTGTATCTTCTTAGTTTGAATATTAACCAATGTAATTACTTTTTCTCCTAAATTTGAAGTTCTCCCAATCAGACTTTTTAGATTGTGTCATATCCCGGGCTTCAAAAGCCAACTCCAGATCTTCCGGATGAACACTGGTATAACTCCAGACTATTTCCTATCTTTCACTCCATTCATTTCTTCCGGACTTACATTAGTAAATTCCTCTGACTTCTGTCTTCCATTTGCCTTCATTCCTGTTCTTCCGGACCACTTATATTTCCTTATGCTTCATTCTTCTATATTAGAACTACTCTGATGTCATTGCTCACTTGGAGCATGATCCTGAGGCTCCGGCTCAGTAGAGCCAACACTTGACACTTCTAGTACTTACTTCACTCTAACTCTGGAGTTAGTCATCTAGCTCTTTCCCTGTATATAAAGCTCTGTAGTTTACTGCCTGTAGATCTCAGTTCAAATATCAACATAGACAACCAAGTCTATTTTCCTCTCATTCTTCTATGACTTTCATTGAGAGCTTGATGCTCTCTCTCCTCCCTCTGACCCTCAGACCTCTGGACCTCAGACCTCTGGACCTCAGACCTCCAGACCTTAGACCTCCAGACCCCAGACCTCCAACCTCCAACCTTCCATCTGAAATCCCAGGGCACAATTCCGTTGCAAGGGTGTACTACATAAGGTGAAGCCAACACCCTGCTTGCCTCAACTCTGGAGTTCCAGAGTTGCACAGAAGTCCATCTGTTCAGTCTTAACAGATTGATTCTCCAACAATGTCTTGCCATCAGCCAAGTTAATCAACATCCCTCTTCTACTCTGTAGAGTATCAGTCATCACCATATATATTATCTGGGTGCATTCACACATGGCATTCACACTGAGAGCAGTGGGGAGCAGGTGATATAGCAGGTGGTGTTAGAGGCAGGTACCTCAAGGGGATGACTGGCCTTTGAGGCAGTAAAGACTCTGGAGTGGCAAGATGAGTAGAAGGTGGAGTTGGTAAGGACCATAGACTGGGTTGGTCATCTGAGTGACCAGGAAGGTCTAGGCCAAATGAAAGGCCACTATCCTTAGCAGGTACTGCTTGTCTTGAGGACTTTCTTACTTTCATGCATTTCAGAAATCTATCTTCCTTGAAAATGGCATAAGAAGAGATAAAAATTGCATTGGTAGTTCTCATAAAAATATAATTCATATCCATGCCAGGTGTAATGCCAATATAAATCATAAGCTCAGCCTTAGGGGCTAATTTTGAGGATCAAGTCTCAGGGGGAACATGCACATAAGTAGCATAGCCCCATACCCTATGGTAACTGACATTGAGTGCCTGTCCTTGAATAAGCTCAAAAGGGGTCTTTCTATTCAAGTGAGCCATTGGTATTCAGTTGTATACATGTGTAGCATGGGTGAATGAAAATTCCCACCAGCTGTCAGAGATGCAAGCATCATGCTGCATTGACTTTGACTTATTTGATAGCATTCTCATGAGCCTTTCAGCTCTGCCATTCTGCATCAATGTGTGAGGGGCAGATTGAAAAATCTAAATATCTATCTCCTTGAACATTATGTCAGATGCTTGGGACTTATATTCTCCCCTAGTATCAGATATCCATTTCTTTATCCTGGCTTTATATTGGATGCTCACCATTTTAAGAAACTACTAAATAGCACTCAAGGCATCAGTCTTCTTTTTGATGGGAACAGTCTATGCATGTGACAAGTAATCATCCAGGAATGTTATTACATAGTGGTGATATAACTTCACTAGGAAGGATTTAAAATCTGAGTGCACAAGCTTAAAAGCTCTAGTAGCACAACACTTTGTGGGAGGGAAACTCCTCAAAGATAATTTGCCTTTTACACATCCAGGGCAAACTAGGGTTTTAAATGGGAATGAAATGTTAGGGAAGCCAATAGTGTGCTTCTTAGCCTGATGTAGGACTTCTTTAGAGGGATGTCCAAATCTCTTATGTATGATGTCAAATGAAAGAAAACAGGTCGTGGTAAACTTGTGCTCATATAAAGAAAGGGCAGAGATCATGTATAGAGTAGAGCCCATCCTACCAGCCATAAATTTGGCAAGGATTTTGCCATCTCCATATAACATGTTAATCTCTAATCTAGCACCTTTTATATAAGCACTGTTTTGTAAGAGCTTGCCCATTGAGACAAGGCAAACCTCTGAATTGGGTAAATGTCCAACATTGTGTAGCAATAAGATCTAATTGCACCCTAAGGCATCAATCCAGCACACAAGTACTTGTCCAAGCCCTACAACATTTATGACAGAGACTACTGTAGACATAGGAATATAATTCTTTTTGTCCAGTGCCCTATACTTAACAAAGTCCTTAATTTAAGGTGTAAAGTGCATTAAAGCACCAGAACCAAGGATCCATAAATCCTTAAAGCCTTTGTCATGGCAATTACACTTGTCTTTTGAGTTACTCATCTTATAAGCACACTTTAGATCTGAAACAGGAGTAGCAACCAGAATATGAGTATGTAGAATGTCCTATGCTTCAACCATACAAATGTTATGCACAGGATCAGGGATGAGGGGTTTCTATCAACATGGGGCACTCACATAGAGATGCCATCTTAGTTATATTGGGACTGGACTAGGGATAATCAACCAAGTAATCAAACAGTCGAGGTGACCAAGGCAAATGACCTTAGTGAAATCATTGACTGAGAGTGATGACAGACTACATATATTCGTGTAGACAAAAAGTGAGAGAATTATAGGGCATAGCATGAGGACTTAAATAGTAAAGAGGAAACCAATGGAAACATATAGAACATGAGAGAACAAAAGAAAAAGAAACACAATGACACATTGGGTATCACATAGTTAAAAGGAAGCATATAGAACATGAGAGAACAAAAGAAAAAGAAACACAATGACACATTGGGTATCACATAGTCAAAAGGAAGCATATAGAACATGAGAGAACAAAAGGGAAAGACACATCAGGTATCACATAGTCAAAAGGTTTGACTAATACAACAAGTAAGGCACACTAGGGAGATGAGATGTGAAGTCCAGCAGAGATCAATTCAAGGTAAACAAGGTGATGAGCCTGGACAAAGAAAATGCTCGGTCCTGTATGATAAGCAACCAGTTGTCATATCCCGAGCTTTAAAAGCCAACTCCGAATCTTCTACACAAACACCGGTATAACTTCGGACTATTTCCTGTCTTTCGCTCCATTCATTTCTTCCAGACTTACATTAGTAAATTCCTCTGACTTCTGTTTTCCATTTGCCTCCATTCCCATTCTTCCAAACTACTCATATTTTCTTACGCTTCATCCTTTGGTATTAGAACTACTCCAATGTCATTGCTCACTTGGAGCATGATCCTGAGGCTCTGACTCAGTAGAGCTAACACTTAACACTTCCGGTACTTACTTTACTCCAACTCCAGAGTTAGTCATCTAGCTCTCCCCCCATATATAAAGCTCTGTAGTTTACTGCCTGGAGACCTCAGTTCAAATATCAACATAGTGTTACACACAAGGACGAAGTCGAGAAAACTGTTCCAACATGGGGCACTCACATAGAGGCACCGTCTTAAGTACATTGGAATTGACTAGGATAATCGAGGACTTTCTGGGTAGATGACCCAGGAACGATGAGTGACGAACGACTAGATTGAATCATGTAGACGAAACGTGAGGAATTACAGGTCACGTCATATTGACTTAAATACTGAGAAACCGAGCAGTAGAACTTCATGGAAACGCGAAGAACAAATGAGGTAAGTAAAGGTTGGCTCGGGTATCAAGTAGTTATCATAGACAACTAATATGGATAGTGAGGCATCCCATGGAGACGAATGATGAAGCGTGAATGAGACTAGTCGGAGTTAAACGAGGTGACAAGCTTGGATAGAAGGAATGCTTGTTCCTGTAAGACGAGCAACCAACACTCGGTTAGAAGTGAACGGGGAGACGAAGTTCCCCCATGTACAAGGATGAGAAAAACGTTGTGGAAGACAAGATGGACTGTAACATTACCCCCTGTGTACGTTCGAGGCCCTGTCTCGAACACTTTAATCCGTTCCCCTCTCCAGTTGCGCTTGAGTTTCCAGTAAGAGGGCCGTACGAGGACGTGGGCAGTCATCAGCCAGATGTCCGAATTCATCACAAACTCCGCAGCGACGACGGTGGCAGAACCGAGCGGAATGGCCCCAGTGAAGACAGAAATCGCATTGTAAGGTGAGGCACTGAGAACGATAGTGACCGGGGGCATAATCGTGGCATGCAGCGCAGCGATATTGGGGGCAGTTAATGCAAAAATGCCCTGTAAGGCGACATTGATAGCAAATGGTCTCTGGGGTAGCGATGGGATATGATTGGGAGGGGGTGAGAGGCAGGACTCGGGTAGGAGAGGCGAGGATGAGAGGATGGCCTCTGGGGCTGTCGTGCGAAGCATTGTGAGAGATGATGTAGAGTGGATGATGGGGGTTACGGACATCGATCGGGGGGTCGGTATGGGTCTCGGGGGCGGGGACGGGTACTGGGGCGAGGTTAGCGGGGCGAGGAGAGGGGGGTTGGGTTTGTTCGAGGTATTTGAGTTGTTGTAATTCATGGAGGGTTTGGAACAGGGGCCTGAAGTAGGGGAGGAGGACGTTCAGCTCTAGGTTTCATATGTAATGAGCGAAACCCTGGTCATGAAGAAGGTCAAGAAGCTTGGTCATAGTAGCGTGAAGTGGGGAGAGAACAATTGTGAGGTCAATAGGTTAATCTCCGGGGCATAGGGCCGTCAGAGCGACAGTCGCTAGCTGAGACTGAAGGTAGCAGGAAATTAAATCGGGACACAATGTGTCCCTTTCGTACTCCATGGTATGCTCAATCATATGAAGAATGTCTGGAGAGAGAAGAACGTGACCGTAAAGTAAACGTCTATGTTCAGTCGGCAAAGCAGAGGGATCAATAGAGCGGGTAGTGGCACGAAACATACGCGATGTCAGGGAGTAGTCTATTCTGGTGAACGTGGGGGACGAGGCCGGAGTCAATGGGTTGGAGGGTTGTTGAGACATTGCTTTCGAGGGCAGTAGCAGTACGGCAATGAAAAGAGCTGCGAGTTGAGAGGGGGATGGAGTCGTGTTGGGTTTTTCTGATGCTGCGGTGCATAAAAAGGTAAAGGAGGGCGATGAGAATGCAGATGGCGGTGGAATATATGAGGGCAAAGATCAAGAAAGGGAGCATGGCAACTGGTGGACCTAGAGGTGGCAGGCTCATTTATAAGCGGATAGGATCTGTTTGGCATGTGTTAGGTTAGCTTCTGATTCCCAGGTATTTTCAGATGATGGATACCCCTTCCATGCAGTCAGGTACTGCCGGCGAGAGGCGGTGCCTCGATGAGCGATTATTTTTTCTATTTCATACTCTTCTTCGTTTTCTATGATTTCCGGGGGGGGTTTAGGGAAGTTGGGACCATGGATGAGGGTTTCTCTGTAGGGGGTTAGCAGAGATGCATGGAATACATCATGGATCTTCCAGGTAGGTAGGAGGCGGAGTTTGTATGCGGTAGGGGAGAGGACGGCAATGATAGTGAAAGGTCCATATCTTTTAGGGAATAGTTTGGGTGATGTGGATTTTAGTCGGAGGTGTTTGGCCTCGAGCCAGACTTGATCGCTGATCGTCCAGGGTTTGAACTTTGATGAGATCCTTTGTTTCATCGGTAGTTGAGCTGATTGATGGGCTGCTAGGGCTTCTTTCCTGGCTTCTTCGAGCCGTGATAGGTGGACATTGAGAGCAGGCAGGAAAGTAGTGGGGGGTACACTCTGGGCTCATATCCCAAAATTAGTGAGTAAGGGGATGCCTGAGTTGTTGAATGAACGGCGGAGTTGTGGTGGAATTCAGCTAATGGGAGAAGTCTTCGCCATTCTGTGAGGTTGTCAGTGCAGAATATGCGCAGGTATACTTCTAATTCCTGGTTAACTCTTTCCGTTTCTCCATCAGTTTGAGGGTGATAGGTGGACGACAGGCGAAGATCATATTGGAGAAGGCGTGCTAGTTCCCGGGCAAAGGCGGAAGCAAACTGTGGTCCTCGATCAGATATGCAGGTGTCATGGAGACCAAATCTAGGAAAGACGTGTTGTAGGAATAATTCCACGACATCTGCGGCAGAGACTGATTTGGAACAAGAAATGAAAATTACCCCCTTTGTAAGGCCATGGTCAACCACGACCAAAACCGAGTCGAAGCCAGCAGTGGGGGGGAGGCTAGAGATGAGGTCGATGGAGATTTGCTGGAAGGGGCGTGAGGTGGAGGAGGAGAGGGGGCAGAGGGGGGGGAGTGTGGGATGGGTGTTGGGTTTGGCCTGTTGACAGATCACGCAGCCTAAGATGAATTTGCGGGTAAAGGAGGCCAGGCCTGGCCACCAATAGTCTTTCTCAAGGGAGGATTTGGTGTGAAAATAGCCCATGTGGCCCTCAGTGGGTGAGTAGTGGAGCGAGGAGACGAGGGAGTGACGAGCGTCAGGGGGAATATAAAGACGGTATTTGAAAAATAGTCGGCTACCATCAAAATGCCAGTCCTGTAGGGTGGAGCGGGGAAACAGTGGGGTGTTGGAGTGGAGGGAGGAGATAGCTTTGAGGACAAGTGGGTCAGAGGCTGAGGAAGAGCGGATTTTGTTGGCTAGTGCGAGGTCAAGGGCGTTAATGATCTGGGGGTCAGGGAGAATAGATGAGTTAATGTTGTCCGAGGAGGTGTCAATCTCATGGCACCGAGAGAGGGCATCGGCGGGGGCCATCTGGGAGCCCGGGGTTACTTTCCAAAGAAGGTCAAAATCTTGTAAGAAGAGACTCCAACGGGCTTGGCAATGGGATAGTTTGCGGGGGTCTTTAATAAAGGAGAGATTTTTGTGGTCAGTGACGATAGTGATGGGGTGTGGGATGCCTTGGAGCAAGTGTTTCCACTCCTCCAGTGCCAGGATTACCGCCAGTAATTCTCTGTCATAGATGTCATAGTTTCTTTATGCGGGGAGGAGAGTCTTGGAGAAGAAGGCGCATGGGTGTAGGTCACCGTTGACGTCTGTCTGTTGTAGGACGGCTCCGGCTGCCACTAGGGACGCGTCAGTCATAAGGATAAAAGGTTGGGAAGGGTCGGGGAGTTGAAGGACTGGAGCGGCGATGAATTTTAGTTTAAGGGTATCGAAGGCATGTTGGTGAGAAGGGAGCCAGGTCCAGGGAGCGTCTTTGGTAGTAAGGGCGGTTAGTGGGGCAACCAGGTCGGAGAAATTAGGAATGAATTTGCGGTAGAAATTACAAAATCCTATGAAGGAGCAAACTCCTTTCACTGTGTGGGGGGATTTCCACTCATGAATGGCTCTCAGTTTGGCGGGGTCCATTCGAGCTGTTCCCTGGCTGATTATGAGGCCCAGGAATTCGATCTGAGGGGTGTCGAAGGCGCATTTTGGGAGTTTCAAAGAGAGGCCCAATTCCCGAAATCAACGGAGGACTTAGAGAGTTCGGTCATGATGAATGGTGATGTCGGAGGAGTGGATGCCGCAGTCGTCCATGTAGATCTCTAGCCATCCTTCGGCGATCATGTCAGTGAAGGAGTGGTTCATAAATGCTTGGAATGTGGAGGGAGCATTGTAGAATCCAAAAAACATGACTGTGGATTCGAAGAGACCAAGTGGGGTAATGAATGCTGCCTTCCATTGGTCCATGGGTCATAAGCGGATGTTGTTATATCCCCACCTGACGTCGAACTTGGTAAAAATAGTGGATTTTTGCATATTCTCAACCAGGGTATTGACTAGGGGGAGGGGGTATGCTTTGCAGATGGTGAACGAGTTGAGATATTGATAGTCTTGGCATGGTCATAGTGACCCATCCTTCTTGGGGACGAAGAAGAATGGGGAGGCTTGGGGGGAAGTGGAAGGGATGATGCATCCGATGCTGAGGTGTTCCGTGATGAATTCCTGTAATGCCTCACGTTCCTTCGGGTTGAGGGAATAGATTTTTGCGATCTTGGGGACAAAATCATCCCAAAGTTCAATGGTATGATCGAAGGGTCGGTGCGGGGGTAATTGGTCGTGTGTCTTTTCTTCAAATACATCGCGGAAGTCTTGGCACCAGAGTGGTAGTACGATCATGGGTTTGGTTTCTTTCTGGGCTACTTCAGTGGATATGGTTAGTTTGTTCACCTCGAGAGTCTGGTGCGGGGGTAACCAATCGACCAGATGTTGAATGGTAGTTTCGATGGCGTCGGTGGAGATATTTGGTAGGGCGAGTGTGTGTTGGGTCCAATCTATGTGGGGGTTATGCTGATTGAGCCAGGGAGTGCCTAGGATAATGCGTGGGCATCCTAGGTTCGTTACATAGAGTTTCTCGGTCAGGGTGAGACCTTCGAACTCCAGCTGGAGCTTTGTTCGCCATTTGATAGTGCCTTTACTATTGGTGGTGCCATCGACGTTGATGGCGACGATGGGTTGCGAGAGATAGTATAGGGGTGGACGGAAGTGGTGCATGAGAGATTTGTCGATGAAGTTTCTGGTGGCGCCGCTGTCAATGAGGACAGTAGTCTCGACGGTTTTGTCTCGATGTCTGACAGTGATGGGGAACTGGAGCGTTCGCGTATTTTTCAGACCTAAGAGTACTGTGTTTACATGGAGAAATGACGTCAATACAGTTCTCTGCTTTAAAAATCCGATGAGGATGTTTCAGCCCCTTTTCCTCCCGGTGTTTCTTCAAAACCTTCGAAGCATGTCTTAAGGATGTCAAGGATGGCTGTCTGGGAGTTACCCCTGGTTTCTAGGGTGGCTACATATTTCTGAAGGTCTGTGGTTGACGGCATGGGGGGTTTGGAGATCGCGGCAGTCGTGGTAGTTTGGATCTTGGTCTGGGGTCGAGGTGTTGTACCTCTACACTCTTTAGTGCTGTGTCCTGTTCTTCAGTATCTGAAACATAGTCCCTTGGCCATGCACTCTGCTCATTCCTTCGGAGTGAGCTTTTTCAAAGTTACTGTGTCCACATCCATGGCATTGGGGTTCTTGGTAGTGAAGGTCGTGATGCGATGTCAGGATTCAGCGGTTTGGGCTATATATGGTTTTTCGAGGTCGAGGAGTCCCCGGCAGGTTGCCTTGTGAGTATGAAAGGCTTTGGCCTGGGAGATCATTTCAGCGATGGTGGTGGGTACGGTGGGCATGGAAAGGATGTTGGTGACTAGGTGATCATCGAGTCCGTGCAGAAATTTGTTGATGAGCACCTTTTTGTCCGTGACTCCGGCTATGGCCATCAGGTTCTCAAACTCGGTGATGAAAGGTTGAAACCCGTCAGGCTTGTTCTGGTCTTTGTGAATTTTGATGGCCTGGCGCAATCGACCGAGTTTAGAGTATGCCGTAGCTTGTTGGTCGTAGGGGTAAAAGGTCCTGGAGAAGTCGTCCATGACTTTCGCGATGGTTTGGTCGGCCGGTAGGCATTGAGGGTCTAGTACCTTCCGGTACCAGGCTTCAGCGAAAGCGCCGGGTTGAAGGCCTTCCATTCATCCTAGAAAGACTGCTACCTTCTTGTCATCAGTGTCATATATTTCAGAGTTTACCTGGAAATGGATTTCCATGGCGAGTCGCCATTGGTTTACGAATGCGACATTTCCTTTGAACGGAGGGGGAAGGGTGGCTTTGAGTTTGGTGGGTTTCGACATGGTTGTTGCCATGGGGATTGACGAGGTTTGGGGGGCAACTGGGACAGTGGTTCTGGCCGGGGTGATTGCTATGCGCCGGCGAAGAGGTACAGGTGATTGTATTGCATAGGGGTTGACCCACAGACTCTGTGGCTGTTGGCTAACGGTGATAGCGGGAGCTTCGTTGTCAGTGGCGATGGGCGAGGGGGTTCTGGGTATGGTGAACAACGTGGTGAAGGTGGAGTGTCTCCTACTCCGTGATAGGAGGGAGAAGTATTACGTTTCGTCTTTTGTTACGCACAAGGACGAAGTCGAGGAAACTGTTCCAACGTGGGGCACTCACGTAGAGGCACCATCTTAAGTACATTGGAATTGACTAGGATAATCGAGGACTTTCTGGGTGGATGACCCAGGAACGATGAGTGACGAATGACTAGATTGAATTGTGTAGACGAAACATGAGGAATTACAGGTCGCGTCGTATCGACTTAAATACTAAGAAACCGAGTGGTAGAACTTCATGGAAACGCGAAGAACAAATGAGGTAAGTAAAGGTTGGCTCGGGTATCAAGTAGTTATTGTAGACAACTAATACGAATAGTGAGGCATCCCATGGAGACGAATAATGAAGCATGAACGAGACTAGTCGGAGTTAAACGAGGTGACAAGCTTGGATAGGAGGAATGCTTGTTCCTGTAAGACGAGCAACCAACACTCGGTTAGAAGTGAATGGGGAGACGAAGTTCCCCCATGTACAAGGATGAGAAAAACATTGTGGAAGACAAGATGGACTATAACACATAGACTATCAACATAGACTATTGATATAGACGACCGAGTCTATCTTCCTCTCATTCTCCTGTGACCTTCATTGAGGGCTTAATGCCCTCTCTTCTCCCTCCAACCCTCAGACCTCCAGACCTCAGACCTCCAAACCTCCGACCTCTGATCCTTCCACCCGAAATCCCAGGGCTCGATTTCGTTACAAGGGCGCACCACATAAGGTGAAGCCAATGCCCTGCTCACCTCAACTCTGGAGTTCCAGAGTTATGCAGGACTTAGTCAGTTCACTCTTAACACCAGTGCTCAATAGGAAAACAATCAAAACAGAAGTGGAAGTCATGAACAAGGATAAGAAAAATATTATGGTAAATGAGGAGAACTGTAACAGCAAATAGATTGTGTACTATCTACTATAGTACACAAAGGAGGAGAATCATGAACTAAAAGTTCAAGCAACTCATCATCAGCTTCAGTCCACATATGTTACAATTCTTTATATTACTGAACATCTTTTCCTCTTTGTCTTCATCACTGAAATATAGTTTCCCTTCAACTTGATTCGCTTCAAGTATGTGTTACTTGTCCTAA
Organism: Tylopilus aff. balloui; assembly: GCA_038089055.1. Lineage (NCBI taxonomy): Eukaryota > Fungi > Basidiomycota > Agaricomycetes > Boletales > Boletaceae > Tylopilus > Tylopilus aff. balloui. The sequence continues at coordinate 2,812 of JBBPKC010000107.1, read as the reverse complement.
GGGATCAGAGCTTTTCCCTGTCCATCCTTTGAATACCCCACTATTTTGTAGTATACTAATCCCTGTTCCATGCTCATTCGCTCACCTTGATCTTTCTCTTACTTAGTCACATTTCTTTGTCTTGGAACCTTCTAGAATACACCTCACATTCATTACTAATCAATGTTCAAGCACCTTCCATTGATTAGTCATACCCTCGAGTCTCTCACTATTTAAATCATCACCCTCCCCATGTATGTCCTCACATTTAGTCTATGCAATTATATGTCATCTTTTATTACCCTCAGTTCTTCCTTGGTCATTCACCTTGACCTCCCTTGTATTATTGATACTCTCAATTCTGTCTCAGTTGTTCACCATGATTTCCCTCATATCATTGACTATTCTGTCAACTATCTCCTATCCCATCTCAACATAGTTAAGATGGTGCCTCTTCATGAGTACCCCATGTTGATAAGAACTCCCTCGACCCTAGTCTCATGCATAATAACATAGAAGAACAAGAGACATATGACATGGTGAAATCAGTGATTACTAGACTGACCAGTTTCAAATCTATGGCATCTGCTACCTTAGCATTGATGTCAGAGCCATAAATATCATTGATGTCATCAATGTCCCAGGTTTCAACTGGGGCAGGCTCAATGGCATGCTTGATGTGATAAGTATGCTTTCACTTTTTCAATGGCAGTGTCTTATTCTCAGACTCTGGGTATTTCATAATGTTAAAAGTGATGATGTCACTCTCAATGTACTTAGCAGGAGGAACTCAACCCTGAAGAGGATGAGTTCAGGAGCAAGAAAATAGATCTTGGAAAAGATAATCTCAATCTCTGCAGTCAAATCTGTATTGATAGTGCAAATATACTTGCATAAGGGCTGGATGCCCATGTGCTCAGCTAGGGTAAAGGCCTGCTATATGCACATGTCAGCAGGCAGTTTGTAGGATCCTTAATAGAGCTGCATACTTTGGTGCATGAGAAGACAAGAGTCAGGTATTGGGGCAGGACTGGTGGCATGTGTGAAAATAGAAGTGGCAATGGTAGATGAGGAGACCTTGGTGACATTAGAAAACTAGGGCTTACCCTTGCCCTTCTTCCCTTTGCAAGCTTTCTTCTGTTTCAACTTATCATTTTAAGTCAATGAGGAACCAGAAGTCTTCTGCTGCTGGGAGAATTTGGGCTCAGTGCCCTTTAACTTGACAGCCAAAATCTTGTTGGTCCATTGGCCAGAGAGTTTTCCTTTGGTGAGAGAATGCTGCTCCCAAGCAAGGATAATGGTAGAGTGGATTTCTACCATCATGAAGTCCACAGTAGTTTTTTCAGTGTTCTTCTTTGCCATCAACATCTGGGATATGATCTGCATAGTAGCAGGGAGCTTGGCCAGAAGCATCATGGCCTTGACCTTTGGAGTAAACATATATTTGGCTATAGCAAGCTGAGCAAAAAGAGTATCAACCTTGTTCAAGGCCAGAGTAGGATGCAAGTTCAGAGGGATCTGTATATCAAGGGGTTCCCTGAAAAGGGAGTAAGCCAACAGGATAGACTTTACATCAAACTCAGCTCATAAAGCTATGATAAGATTGGATGCTTGGTCTTGATTAAACTTTTGACAGAGCAAATCCATTATATAAAGTTGAATAGTCCTAACAGCAGTGTCATTGGCTTTGGTCCATGCAATCCAATGATTGACCACATCAGCCCAAGCTCCATCAGCAAGAACTATAGGGCAAGTGATTGCTTGAATCCATGAGACACCAGCCACCTTGAGGTAGACCTGTATTATCAGCCAAATATTCCAGTTTGTCCCAGTAAAAATGGGGATGCAGATATCTTTAATCCCAGGTCCAGATATAGTTCTAAAAGAACATTAGTCTTGCTAAACATCAGTAATAAATTGTACTAGCAAGGATTCCCCAAGGGAAATACTCCTAATGACAATCAAAGCACATGCAAATTCATGTGACAGCACTGATGTTGTTATCAAAGGTAACTAGCCATCAATGAGCAGTACTTAAAGAGTAATATACAACATCAAGTGCAAAGAGTACTCCTTTCAGGTGATATCTCTGCTCATTGAGTGTGTTAACTAGGGCTTATAACCTATTGAAACCACAGGCTACTACACTACTAGCTACTAGGTACTCACATTGCTAATGGAGTTAGATAGTGCTTAGAGATGTGATGGTGGTTGAGAGTCAAGAGTATTATTTAAACTCAGAGTTGAGTTTGAAGTTATATACTACAGTATGTCCTTATATAATCTACTAATATGGAGATTGAGTACTGCAGTTGCATGACTAGTAATGTGCTCTTTCAATAGATAGATGATAGAATGGATGGAGACCTTTACCTTCAAATTTAAAGGATAAACTGCTGAAAACCATAATACTATATGGTTTTCATTCTTTTGACATTATCTTTTAGCAAGATAATGATCCAAAGTATAAATGCAAAAAAATTAGAAAATGGCTAAAGAAATAGAATTTCAGGACTATGGTGTGGTCTACACAGTCTTCTGATCTCAACCCCATTGAATATCTTTGATAGTACCTCAAAAAAAGGCTTGCTAGATATAAAACTCCCTCATTAAAAAGTTATGGCCTAGAAATCAAGGGGAATGGGAAAGTATATCAATAAAAAAGTGTTAGAAATTGATTGAGAGCATGCCTAGAAGGGCTCAGGTAGTGCTCAAGGCAAAGGGTAATTATACCAAGTACTAATTATTTTCTAATAATCAATAGTGACAAAACTATTCCAATGTAATTGTCATTTTAAAATGAACATATCTCAGAAATCTCTGGACCAAAGCA
>JBBPKC010000106.1:15227-58578 GCA_038089055.1 Tylopilus aff. balloui | reverse complement strand
CGCGTTGTGGAAGTGTTGTGCTCCGCCTTGGAGGAAATGCAACAGTCAAGCGTCGAGTATTTCGGTGCTGGTAGCGTGTGTAGCGGGCTAGCACTTGGGATTGGAAGTGTCGGGCGGAAGGAGGCAGAAGCGTGGGTAAGCAAGCTTGAGGAATTCTCGTCCATATGTGACAGTGTCGTCGCGAACTTTGGCAAAAAACTGGGCGTAGGAGAAGGGTTCGTTTCAAAGAAGAGTGGGGTAGGTTGTCCCATAGCAGTTCTATAGCCATGATCAAACTCAGGTGATACACTAGGTGACATCGTGGGGCGGAAAGCTAACTCGACAATTTGACAAGTTCACCAACGGTAAAAAGTACGTGATCTCCTTTATCCCTGTTTTAGTACCAGAAACTGACAGGATGCACTAGTCTTGACTCGCCCGCAGCATATGTGGGTGGATTGGGCAGACTGTTTGCGCACACTCAACTGCTCGATGAACATTCAAAAGCACTACTTTCGCAACCTATGGCACCTATTTATACCGCGTTTCCCGCCGATCTTAAAATAGCCGCAGAGGTCAAGCTAAAGCGCGCTTCGGAGTTCTTCGCCAGTGTCGTTTTAACATTCGTCATCCGTGACCTTGCTCAGCTGCTGGACAAGTACGCGAAAAAGTGCGAGAAGTGGCTAGCGGAGTGATTAGAGTTCGCAACGGATTTTGTTGTGGTGTAACATTCTTTTCGTAAGGCATTTGTATTCTATCATCTGGAACTGGACTGTTCGGCGACATCTGTTCCCTCTGATTTTCTCTGGAATCTGCCCCTGCGTAGACCTGTTTTTCGTGACCACCCTTGACTGAACAACTAAATTTGTCTCTTTAACAAGTACGCTTTGAAAAATATGCATGGGGGAGGATATGCAATCAAGATCTCGCACAAGTCTGATACAAAAGAGGATTCGCAAAGATGCGGTTGAATGGAAATTCCGGCTAGCTTGAGATAGTCTGGCTGCATCCTGGATCAGGAGTTGGAGGTCGTCCTCTCAGGCGCGTTATGACCTGCATTCGTCGGTCTGGGGTTTGGGTGAGCAAGCACAACTACTATGCGATTGATGTATTAGAGACCCACTGTAGTCCAGCCGAAGATGCTCGTCAGGACATTCCTCGTCGGAGTCTACTAATGGGTCAGAGTTGAGCACCATGTGCCATGCGTCTGTGCACCGCGTGAGCTACGACTTGGCGCGACGTCTCAGCAAGAAGTACATACGCTGTAGCATGGTGCGAGGTGGGCCTGGGGGTACGCTAGTGGCCCGTCTGGTTCTGACGGGTCGTGAACTAGAGTGAGACATGTTGGACCTGCGGGGACGATGCATGTCCATAGACATTCGACGATGCGCGCCAGGCGTCACCGTCTGTGATTGTCGTTGTCGTTGGCGCTCTGGCGCTGTTGACTGGATGGGCATGACTGGAACCTCGCTTAGAAAAATGGGGTTAGGCACTGACGGACGTGCGGCCTTACGGTCAGACCGACGACCCTGGGCCGCCCTCGGTGTCGATTCGGCGTGACGACCCGCCTCATGTGTTGATGGGTCTCTATCCGCCGCTCTTCCGGTTTTCCGTTTCCTGGGTGTCGTTGAGGGCATGTCTTCCGTTTCTAGTCTGCCTGGGTTCGCTATTGCCTTTTTCTTGGGTAGTTCCGCCTTGTCTGACATGATGCAGGCACTCGCACCAGGCTCTCCCCTTGTCAGGAGACCGTGACAGCCAAGAGTGAACTGATTTGGGTGCCAGTCTCCGTACCCTTCTTCAAGCCTGGCAGCAGACTGTGCCGCAGTGACATGCTCTTTCCATCCTCCAGCCAAGATATGGGCACACTCGATGCCTCACTGATCGCATGTAGAAGCTAAAGGATAGATACAGCAAGAACGTCCTACGCGGCCTTTGAAGTTGCACCGACCGCGGGGGCGTGCCAGTGATACTACTAAAGGACCATCCCGCCCTTGTTGACCTGGTATACTTTTGACAGCGACATATCTCCAGACGGTGTGGTGGCGTTGTAACACACACCGATTCGAGCGCTTTATGGCGGGATCGTCACTGTTATCGGGCCCTGAGACAGCCAGCTCCCGACGTTATCCCTCCAGCTCGTTCTCTGGTTCTGACTTGATCCCCAGGATCGGCCATTTCTGCATTTCATATCGCTGCGTCGGTCCATGGGAACACAGGCGTTATACCTTGTGCACAATGGAGTGAACACGTAGACATTGGAGCGACCTGCTGGGGGACAAGGCTTCTGGCTTTCGTGCATTTTAGTCATATCTCGTATTTCAAAGGCACACGACGGCCACTCCTTGGAAATGTTGTCGAAAGGACATTCTATCCAATACATAACCCCTGCGCAAGTACAAGTTGACATTAATGATGCTTCAACAACATTAACACCGGCTGTGAACTAGGTCAAAACAGTACATCGAAAATCTTTCTAGCGTGTCGAACGAAGACGAAGCTTGCTCACTTACGATCCATCAACCTCTTTCGAAAAATATTTGAGGTAGAGGATGCGCGGATGGGATTCGAATTAATGGGGGGAATGATAGAGGCTGAGGTTGTTCCACCGGAAGATGAACAGAATAGAAGCGTGAAGGGTATGGAGCAAAAGAAGAATATGACATCGGTAAGGCATGGCAGGGAACAGGGTTCACCAGAACTCTCGAACGCATTCCAGGACTTCAACCACGACGGAGCTCTTGTACATAAGGGCATGATCAGCACCTTTGACGACCTTCACGTCACACCGGTCCTCGCCCATTGCACGCTCCATCCATCTCACCGCATTCTCCGCGATCTTCTCGTCTCGGTCGCCGTACCACACTCGAACTTTGTGAGGGTAGTCGGTATACGAGAAGCCCCATGGACGATTATCATGATTCAGGATCTGCAGTAGGTCACTGTGGGTGCCCCTCGATGCTTCAGCATGAGACGCAGCAATTAGAGCATTTCCGAGTGCTGCCTGGTACGAGCTTGAGATGGTCGTAATCGTGCTGCTGTACGGTGAGGAAAGGACACTGTTCCTCGGCGATGAAGGTACGCTTGGTGGGCTTGATCTAGGAGTAGCTTCGCTGGATGTGCTGAACGAGATCGAGCGACGTCCTGCTCGTCTGGGAAGGGGTGATTTAATGGTCGGCCTTTCAACGTTGGTCTCAACCGATCGAGCAGAGTTTACGGGTTTTCCTGGCAGAGGTAGGTTCTTAGGGGACGGCGTCAACGTGCAAGGTACTGGGCTTGCACAATTACTGCCCCAGACGAACTCGCTCAAGCCTAATCCGACGTCAACCGATATAGGCTGAGGGAGCTGTGGGCTAGGTAAATTAGTCCTGTCGACCTTGGAGCCGTGAGCACCCGCTTTGCCCTTTAATGATCCCATTGACCGAAGTGTCTTCAGCTTCTTTCCCACACTTGATTGGTGCGCGGTTTCCGCCGCCGGCGACGGAGGCTGAGATTGTGAGGTGGATTTGGATGGTTTCAATCGGCCAAGAATACCCCTGGAAGCTTTCCGTCTTGACTGTTGACTCATAGACCGTGCCCCAAGCGTACTCTGACTCCCAAATCGACCATCGAAATCCCGCAAATCGTCATAGTCACTGAATAGACTGGATGCGACACTCATCCTCCTCCTCGGGTCGGACTGGGATGGGTAGACACTGGACTTGCTGAGTTGCTCGGATTGTGACAGTGGATCAGGATCTGCAGTGGTGTCTGACTGGACATGATAGGGTCTGCTTGGAGATGGCGGAGCTGTGTAACCTATCCCACGGAAGGCGATCGTCGGGGGCTTTCCAAGCATCCAAGCCTGTATTTTCCACTCCGCAGCTTGTGCAGTCTTCAGAATACCATTGGGGACATATTTTAACCACTTGTAACCACCTGCGATCGCACTTAGCGGTCAGGTGAGTTTTATGATAAACATCTTTCATACCACTTTCGCCACCGCCGATCCAGGGCGCCAATAGACAAAGGTCGCCTCTGATGCGCTCAGGTATGCGGTTCGCAAAGGACAGAGCATACGGAGCACCGGCTGAGTGAGCCACGACACTACATTCGTAGATCTGGAGTTGGTCGAGCACTTCCTCCACGACGGAAGCCCACTCCATAATGCCACGAGCAGATTTTGACTGGGGCACTTCAGTGCGACCAAGTCCCCATCTAACACACATTCTGTGAGCTCTCATCGACATCACAGCTGTAGATCAATTTACCTGTCAACAGCAATTAACCGGAGGCCTAGGCAATCGGCCATTTCATCGTAAAGACCCATGATATGTCTCACGCAACCCAAGCCAAGGAATATAACGAGGGGAAACCCATTTGGGTCGCCCATATCTGCGAGACTAACCGTGAGAGGACGGTCTAACGAAGCGTGTGGGTATCGTGTAAGCTTCAGCAATGTCGTTAATCGTGCAGAATGCAGGTACTCGGCGATCGCTTGCGAAGTGGAAGTTGGAGATCCAGAGAATTGAACTGGGTCGAACGACAGCTGAGACGCACGCGCGGATGATGCTGAGGACGAATGGACATATGTGTCCGATGCAGCAATGCGGATGCCAAGACGGAGGCTAGAAGCATCAGAGGTATTTGAAGTACGAGAAGCCAAAGGTGGTGCGGTCACTTGAGAATTCTTTTGGTTGTTATACGTCTGCATGACTTCGTGCTCAATACTGTCCATCGACGATCGACTGAGAAGCTCAGCTTCCTCGTCGGGTGTCAAGGGCTCTGGTTCGGATTCCTCATCCTCTGCGCTTGCCAATGAACTGCCATTTGCATGGGCGTAACCAGGGGTATGTGCGGATGGTGGGCGGGTGCGTTCAATGGTGTGTGGCGCGTGATTGCGAATAATTTCAGAAATAGAGGGAATTACAGTTCGTGGGCGCTCTGTAGGCTGTGCGATATTAGACGGTGGGTGGTTATCGAAGTCGCTACCCAGAGGTGTAAGATTATCGCTGAGAGTGGAGTCGATTGTGATGGTAGAGGTGGACGCTTTTCGCGAGAAGCTGGACACAGGGCTATGGGGGTAACGCGGATGGGAATGAATTGTCGTTGATGAACGGTCGTTGTCGCCGTCGTCGTCTGAAGTGACCGTCTTTTCGCGCCTTCTTCCTCTTCCCTTGCCAAGTACGATTCCCGGAGGTGGGGTTGGGAGCGGGGGTTGATACAGAGGATGGCGGCCGGGGTATGGAAAACGCGACGAGTTTGAAGTATCGCGCGAGAAGAAGTCCTCCATGGATGCGCCTGCCATTCCGTTCATGCCATCTACGAGGGCATCCAAGGTTTCTACTCCTGCGACGGGAGCAGCAACCACGACTGGGAAATTGAGGGACGCAAACCCACCGAAGGAGGAGACATCGGAGGGAGTGGGAGGAGGGTCCTCTAAGCTAGATGTTCCAGAGAGTCTCAAGGACGGAGGAGGAAGGTCGCGCCATCTCGTATGTTGGGACGAAGGACCGGTTCGTGTGCGCGTGCGCGTGCGAGGGTGCCGAGGAGTAGAGTCCCCCCCAGACAGAAAGCTGGATGGGTCGGGAAGTTGGTCCGCGGAGGGGAACGCGAAGGCGGGATCGGAGGCCTTTGCGCGTCGCCCGTCCCGCTCTGTAGGGCGGCGAGAATGCTTTCCTGGGAACGTACGGGGGTCCTGAGACGAGTGGGGAGGAGGGCTCGTCTGTGGGCGGGCGTGTACTGGGATGTGAGATAACTTTTCCAGGTCGTACCGGGAGTGTTGGTGAGACATGAAACGGGCGTTGTCGAGTCCCAGCCGCGACGACGAAAAACGTGGACCAGCCCGTGCAATGAGCACAGCCACACAACGCTATTAGTGTCTTCATGACTCACGTGACGCGGTAGGTGGTAGGTGGGTCTTGTTCTTGGTCATCGCTAATGACACACCCAATACAGGCTGGACATGATGATGATGCCCTGCCAGCTCGCCATTGGTTCCCTGTCGTTCATATACTTGGCCTCCTCCCGCTTACATCCCCCGCGTCGTCTGCCATGACCATAGTTACCGGCCAACCGCAGTACCAGCTCCCCATCCACTCGCGTCCCCCTAGAACATGGGCACAGACCCTCAACGGCATCTTGTTCTTGTTCCTCTTCATCCCAGGTTGCTTCATGGTTCACGGCTTCCAGCTCTTCTTCGTACTCCCCCTGAAGCTCCTGCCCTGCCCAAATTCAAAAAAGCTGTACGACGAGGGGATCAGGTATACCAAGGGTGCCTTTGCTGCTCTCCTCAGTGCGTCCTTCTCGATTCCACATCCGCTGTCTCACATTTTACCCCTCCAGACCTAATGAATCAGTGCTTTGCTCCGACGAAATTGTCCATCACTTTTGAAACTCAAGGCCAGGGCATGTTCACGGGAGAAGAGATCCAGCGTATCGTGGAGCACGATCCATCAGGCAAGGTCATAGCCTTGCACCTGCCTTCCAGGTGTGTCATCATTTCAAACCACCAGGTGCGTGCCCCACGTGTTTCCGATATCTGGTTTGGCTGATCTAGCTCCGGTGCCAGGTTTACTCTGACTGGTGGTACGTCTGGTGCTTGACGTACTTTGCAGGCTTGCAAAAAGACGTCTTCATCGTCCTAAAGAAAAGTCTCAAATGGATTCCAATCATTGGGCCCGTATGAGCTGTCCCCGCTCCGCTGGCAAGCTGCTCAATTCACACTAGGGCATGCAAATGTACAGGTTCATATTCCTTGCACGCTCATGGGCATCCGATAAGCTCCAGCTGGCGAGGCAGCTTTCGAACCTCGGGGACAAAGCTCAGCAGGAAGATAAACGCTTCGCATTTATCCTGTTCCCCGAAGGAACGCTCGTCAGCAAAGACACGCGACCATTCAGTAGCAAGTATGCGGAGAAGATGGGCGTCGTGCGTCGAGGCTCACACTGCTCTTCATGGCGCTAATGGTTGGCGCATAGCCGGACCTTTCGAACATACTCCTTCCTCGCTCAACGGGGCTCCATTACAGTCTTCGATCGCTCGCTCCACGGTTGCCCACCCTCAAGTTACTCGATATAACGATCGTCTACCCAGGTAAAGGCAGTATAATGTTCCGGGAAGTGAAGCTTACGTTCCAAGGTATTCCTCCCAAGGGTTATGGACAGTCCTATTATACCCTGCGGTCCATTTTCTGTGATCGTGTGCCTCCACCAGTCGTTCACATGCACCTGCGGATATTCGATGTCGCAAAAGATGTGCCCATGGGAGATATTTCAAAGCCAATCATTGCAAATGGGCATGCCAACAACCCTGTCGACCTCGATCCTTCTGAACGCGACAGGGAAGTGTTTGACGTGTGGCTCCGAAAGTTATGGTCGGAAAAGGACAACTACATCACCCAGTTCTTAGAATCAGGCACAAGCTCGAATGCGCAGAAGAAGCAAAAACCAGTGGAAATTCCCTTGCAGCTGCGGAATAGGTGGGAAATTGTTGAGGCCTATTGTTGTTTCGCACCCGTGATCATAGCATATTGGTGGAAGAGGTTAATGGACTTGTTGCTGTGACTAGATGTGTTACCCATATTTAACTTGTACTCCGGTTACGTAGCGGTAAAGGGAGGTGAATCTCGTTGGTCTGGGCTGGGTCACGGAGACTTTTGGGCTTGTTGTAGCTGCTGTTGCCGCTGGATGAGACCGACCAAGTATTCGCTAGTGTCCACGAAGCGCTCTATACAGTTTGCGATGCATGCTTCCTCGCCGCGAGCGAAACGACTGCCCGGTGTCCCAGTGATGCACCTGTCGAGAGGGTCAGAAGAGCAATCGAGTCAGGAAAACGGCGCTTCAACTTGTCCCAACACATGCTTGTGAAGGCGAGGAGCTGGCTGTGGGCTTGAGCCTGTCTCTGGCCCTGTACGAGGGCAGATTGTATTTCTTTCTGAGACGGGGACATAAGACCAGCAAGACGGGCGGGTCAAGGTAAAGACGCACTTTGGACGCGTCGTCGAGACCTAGTCCTTCGACCGTAGCGAGCGCCTCTGACGAGTTCTTGGAGTCCATCTGATCACCGCTCGTGTTCAAGTCCAAGCCGGGAGCAAGAAAAGTCTAATGACACAGAGTATATTACGTGATATTAGACAAATCCAATCGTCGTCGTCGCCGTCGACACCAGCGGTGAGGCCGTCGCTGGCGCCGTCGAGCAAGCCGTGCGACATGTCAGCCTCTTCGGGTCCACCTAGAGCGAGATCGCATGGCGGCGCCGATGGCTGGAGTCGTGCGAACACGCGGGAGCGTAATGACAGGACAGTTCCCCCCGCCTCACCGCCTCGTGTCTCTCATGACATCCACCACCGAGTCTTCTAGCCGGCAGCACGAGCCCGCTCCGCTGTGCGCCCTTATTCCAATTCTTGTACCACTTTCACTTACCACTTTTGTCTTTCAGCGTGGGCTATCTCAGTCGTAAGGCGCTCCCCATCAAGCGCAACGATGCCGAGCCACTCACCCGAGAGGACGTCCAGTTCGATCTTCTCGATCACATCTTCTCGGACACCAGCGCAGTTTTCACCGGCCAAGCTCCAGGCACTTCCTCGGACGTCAACTTCCGCGATCTCTATGTCAATGCTTTGTACCACTCCAGTAAATGCTCAAAGGTGCTCAAGGACAAAATGGTAGAAACACCTGCATTCGCGGTCGAACTAGCAAAGATCTCCTTGTTGACGAACGTGGGACGCATCAACACAACAATGGCATGTATGCATTGGTGTCACAGATCGTGCATAACCATTCGATTGTTCTGACCGAGCTCCCAGTCTTTCCGGAGATGAAGACTGCACTGAGGACCTATCACCCTGTCCCATCTCTACAGAAGACAGACGGAAATGCTCAGGATGCGCCCCGCATCAAGAATTGCTTGAAAGCGGCCCTTCTTCCATCAGAGCTCAAGTCGATGCCACCCTCTACCCCAGAAGAAATCCTCGAGAGAAGCGTATGTGTCTTCCTTCTTTTCACTCCGTCATGATTCCACAGCGAGTCGCTCAGCGTGCACACCAACTTCCTCCAACGAGTGTCGTCAATCTAATTTTCGTGCTCGCAAACCACGCCGCGGTGAGTCTCGTGCCGGTCAACGAGACGTTTATCTCGCTAATTCATGCAGCCTCTTGCAGCCACTCATTTTGATCCACCATTGAATTTCCTTGACCTCTTTCTCCCGATCAACATCTCCTCTGCTGACCGAGCGAGGGCCTTTCTATGGCTAGTATACCATTATCTCGAAGGTCCAAATCAGGCAAATCCCTTTGACGACGACTATTCACGCCAGAATCCCGGGAAAGTTCCGTGGTTAGGACGACTAACAGATGTTGAGTTGGCCAAAGAGAATGTCGACACACCTGAAGAAATCGAGTGGGGGCGAGTCATGTCCGCACAACGTAATGTGTTTTTGCAGCGGCTGGTGAATTCCCTCGAAAATGAAAAGAAGACGAAAAATATACTTGCTTCGTCGTCACAGCGAGGTGGTATCCTAGCACTAATGCACGATTGGTTCGCTGACTGCATGTAGCGCCAGAATTCAGCTTACACCGTTCCCGTCCCTCGAGGCAACTCCACGATGGTGTTCGCGAGAAACCTTATATCCACTACATGCCGCCTCCACGACCTGCTCCTGCACCACAGCCGACAGGTTAGTCAAACGTGCTTTGGGCCGTGACCGTCCTTCAAACGTCACCACAGAGCGGCCTATCGGCAGCACTTCGCGTGGACCACAGCGAACCATGTTTCGACGTGAGTACCCAACGTCCTTGTTGACCGAAAATGACCTCACCTCGGAGCAGACGCCTGGCATGTCGTGACGTCCACAGACCCCCTAGCCGATTCAGATGAAGAGCTGATGGATGAATACGTCAGAAATGATTACAGTGAGTACATTGAATTAGTTCCTTGTCTGCTACACACGATGGTCATTGCAGGCCAGCGCATTGCCGTTATTGCTCGACTGCGAGGAAAGGCACCGACGCCGCCCCCAGACCTCGCCGCTCCACCCAACGTTTCTGATACCCGGGAACATCGATGGCGAACTGTGCAGTCGTGGAGATGATTCCGCAAGATCCGACCACCCAACTCGACTACCCATGTTCTGGATACAGCCACCTGTACATTACTCATTAATTGTGCATTTGAGGTAGACCGAATATATAGCTAACGCCATCACCGTGACTGTCGACCCTTCAATCAGAGTAGATGTCTGGTTTCACCCGCCTCGTCGTCATGGCAGCCATCTCCAACCAGCTTGAAGCATCGGGTGTAGATTGATCAAGGATTGTATACATGATACTTCATAGTATTTATGATGTAAGAGGTAAGATGTCTTTCGGCTTCAAGAAAAGCCATCTCGCGGCAGAACTGCCACATGATCAGAACCATCTCGTCCGTCGTACCGGGGCACTACATCGTTTCACCGCGGTACTGGTCCGTGTGCGTTCATGGCGACCCAGAGCAGGTGGAGAGCCACAGCGCCTGAGGATCACATTCATCTCTCGTGCAGTGTCGGCGCGAGGGGTGCGTAGTGCAGGTCTTGACGTGACATCGAGAGTGTGGGGAGTCACTGCGCGCCTCGACTCTGATTTTGGATTGCACAGTTCAGCCTGCTGTGGGCTGTTAACCTGTTGAGCAAGTGTTGTGTCGAACATGGCATCGTCTGGCGCGAGGGAACGGACAGGGATGGTCTCGATCTGATCGTCCCAAAAACCAGGTGAGAAGTTCAAGGCTTTTGTTGAGTTGAAGAGCCGAGATCGAGAGCGGCACTCTTCAGATGACACATGGACTGGTCCCAGACGGGCCCTCACTTCGTCCAAGGAAGGCAGGAACGGCTTATCCGGCGCAGCTGGGGGAAACTTTGAGGTTGCAAGAGGATTTTCAGTGAGGAGTTGGTCGCGTTCAACCTGCTCAGCACTCCGTAGGCCTAGGTTGCCGGATGAATTGACAGCAACCAGGTCCTCCGATCTTTCTCTCGCAATCTCGAGGGCGCAATGTTCGGATGCGAACTCGCGATGCGAAATGGAGGAGTGGGTAGTCACTCGATCAGCCTCGGTTATGTGAATCGTGCGACTGCCCGAAGAATCGCTGACTTTGGAGAGGAAACGAGCGCGCCGCTCGACTGCCTCCGGAGTCTACATAACTAACCCGTTCACCGAATGACTGGAAAACACATACGGTGTTTGGGACTCTGATTCTTGAGCGCCAGCTCCTTGTGGACATCTGGTACCTTCTGCAACCCGACCTTGACTCTTTTGTCACGCGATGCGGCGAGTAACAAGTTGAACTGGTCTCGACTGAGTCCCTTTCTGGATGGACGGTCTACGGAGGGGAAAGGCGAGGAACGCCACGGGGAAGCGTCAGATGAAGGTGGCAATGACAGCCAGTGTGCTCTATATCCATCATTGTCGACGTCTGGCTCTGCAGACCGGAACGGAGAATGAGGATCTGGGAGGTTCGTCTGTGGTGGTGCTGGGGTGATATATATAGATGGAATTGGAGAACTGATCAACAGCATGAAAATAACTGCGAGTAGAGAAACAAAAGCGACCAGCGCTAAAGGGAAAAGAGTGAACAGGGAAAGAGAGAGACGTGGTGAAGTTGGCGACGTTCGTTTATTTGAGGGGCCAGAGAGCCGTGGCGGGCACATCCCACGCTCTGAGCCGGCCCGTGCCTGCTACGGACGACCTCGACCCTATGGATACAAGGGAGCGTCTGGACAAGGCCAATGAACTAAAGCTTGAAGGAAATGGATCGTTCAAAGCGAACAAGTGGAACGAAGCCCTAGTATCGTATAGAACAGCACTCAGCCACCTCCCCCCGCGAGACCGATCAGCTCGAACAGAGCTTGATCACGACGATCTCGATTCACCAGGACCATCCGGAGATCCAGACGTGGCACCAGTGTCAGATACTCCGAACGTGCTCGATGCAGAATGTGCGAAATTACGGGCAGTCTTGCATGCAAACATCGCTGCATGCCTATCAAAGTTGGTGAGCCCAGCACAGAGCATTCGCGAGCCATGCTCATCCGAGCAACCGGGCAGGAAGACCACAAGGGCGTGGTAGATGCATGTTCGCAAGGCAGGTACACATAGCTGGCATAACTATAAACGCTCCGAGCAGTAGATTGCAGCCCTCAGTGATGACCCCCACTACGTCAAGGCACTTCAGCGACGGGCCGCATCGAACTCGAAGATTGATACATGGTCATCCTTAAGCAGCGCTGAACAAGGTTCGATTCTAGAGTGACGCCGATCACCACTGACGTGGAAGCTAGATTACAAGCTGCTTTTGGAGTTGCTCCCCGCCGGTTCAGCAGAATCGACCCAGACAAGGAGGGTTCTGCGGTCTTTGGAGCCTCGTACCCGAGCGGCTCAAGAAAAGGAGACAGCCGAAATGATGGACAAGTTGAAAGGTCTTGGGAACAACATCCTCGGTACGTCTCTATTTCGAGATCAACAACTCCTGTCACGATGGTTTACTTGCTAGGTAAATTCGGACTTTCCACCAACAATTTCAAGTTCGAACCAAATGGGCAAGGTGGCTATTCAATGAATTTCGTACAATGACAGCTCAAGCTAGAACATGTACCCTTCGCATACGAGTGATATGTTCATTAGATTGTTTGTGGTCTTCCTGGCCCGTCACGTTCGTCGATATATGTTCCTCCATGTGCAAAAACTTGGAATCTATTGAAAGGAAACACCTGCCGAGCGTTTACATACCGGAATGATATAAAGGGGCGACATACCCTAGCAATGATCCTGCCTCTTATTAGTCCCATTGAGACAGGACCGTAGTCTCTTGAGTCAGTTGAACATGCAGCATTATCTCCCGCTACCCAGATATGACCTTTTGTAACGACAACGTGTTCTCCAGATGGAGCTTTAAAACCTGTGGGATCGACACAGACAACGTCTCCCGGGAGGCCAATAATTCTTTTACAGATGATTCTGTTCGGATTCACGGGGGATTTGAGGGAAACCAACTCTCCCCGAGTTAAATTAGACGGCGCGAGCCGGTGCGATACAATACTTTCAACCGCAATTTCTCCCGAGGTCTCGAATGTGGGAAGCATGGATGGACCATCCGTCTGAGAATATCCTCGATGCATGAAAAGACATAGAATGTGACATACGCACCAGGCAAAGACTCCCGACGTTCTCTTTGAAGAGGTGCAGGAAGCAAGCGACATTAACAACCTGCGTGATTGTGTTGGGTCAGCCGTGGTCGGTGTGGAGTTGAACAAACAGACATGGATGCACCCTACTGCGACCTTCTTTAGCAGTTTGAACTGGGCGAGAGGCCAACGACAGGTCATTGGCAAGTAATAAGGCGCCGCATGGCTGTGTGACCAATGGTACGCTGCACAGCGTGTTCCTTCGCAGTCAGGTAGCTGGTCGTTTTCAGCTTGCAAGTAGCTTTGCGCGAACACTACCCTCTAGCGTACATCAACACAATTTGGGTTCGGGGTGACTACATAGACTAGTTCCGTTTCCAGCTTCTGCGTCGTCGGGCTTCTCTCGATTTCTCTACTCACTATGTCGCTGAACATACCGATGCCAACAGCCGCAGACCTCAACCGTCTAACCTACCTAGGAGCGGCCAAGCTCAAAGAAGCTATGTCCCGTCCAGACGGCCATCCAGAGAAGCTGGACTTTAGTATCATGGCAGGTTGTTTCAATTGCGATGCACTCTTGTCACAACACACTGGACAGAAGGTGCCTGAAAGTTCTCAGTAGGATATGTTGCTTGCTTATCGGTGATCAACAGCCCCTGGTCTGTTCAGCTTGTAGATCCGCCGTTTACTGTTCCAAAAAGGTAGGTCCCACAGCAAAACTTTTTTGGACGGAGCCGCTGGGAGCCGCTGGATTGCCGCTGATCGATGTTGCAGTGTCAAGTCGCGAATTGGAAAGCCGGGAGATTTGGTACGGAAGGTCACAAGTTTTTCTGCGAAATGAATAAGGTGGGCAGGGACTAGATCAGTTAAAGTGTGAAGGTTATATTTATAGGGTACATCCTATAGCGTCACATGCTAAGAGTGCCGGAGGTACGGGCTATTCTCAGCCTTTTTCCATGGGGAAAACTCGAGTCGGATGGCACCTTTGCCGAATCCCTCATACGCGCTTATTTTAATGTACTGGGAGCTCAAGGCTACGGATACTGGAGTGAAGCCCGCGGTAGTGTTCCTCATCAGCTTCAATCAAATATTCCGGGTAGCCACGATAGTCCGCTCTGCGTCCATCCAGTTGAAAGCTACCAAGATGGCTATTTGCTTCTCCTTGGTCGACACCTCGATGACGACTCGGGATGGAAACTCGAAGATAAATTAATTCCTAGGCTCCACTTCGAACTTGGATGTGAACCGCTGATCGGATCCTCGGCTAGCATCGTTAACTGGGAGTCGTGGTATCAATGGCGTTCCTTGCCTTTCGACTCTCCGGCCGCACTCCTCATGCATTACCCTCTCACCGTTTACCACTTGTTGGTCAATATCTTAAAAGTCGCAAGTCCAAGTCGTGGTTCTCCCGGGAACAGACAATCGCTTATTATCCACTACCTCGGGGCGGAAGTTGAGCTCAACATGCTCCCACTGTGAGTCCTTTTAATGGCTCAGTTTCTCCACCAGATTTCAGATGGCATTGGCAGTTTCTCAGAGCTGGCGTTGTTATTGCCGTACACTGACATCAAGCTTATATTCTTCGGTTACGCTGTGTATGCGATAGTACAAAAAGCAAAGAAGAAAAGTATTGCTGCAAAAGCTAAACGAAACGATCCAGTGTACACGTACAAAAGCCCCGCATCCATGGGCCAGAGCACCATAGCAATGTATCTTGACGGAGAGCACGAGAACTGGGATCCACGCTTCGCATCTATTACTCGCAACCTCCCCGATGCCATCTTAGCCCTCAATGCCGGACTGCTCAGCTACAAAGCATGGGCGTCCGTTATCTTGTTCTGTCATGTGGAAGAAATGCCTTTCGGGGTGACGGAGTATGCTGAGCAATCCGCTGAGGTGCAACGAGACTCGTTCTGCAAGATAATTCACCATGCAATCCCAAGCTTAGCGCCGCGCATGAGCACGGCTCAAATCGAGGATCTAGTGAAGCCGCGGCAATATCCTGTCGAGTTTAATCCCTTTCAGCGACCCGGTCAACGGCCCATAGGTTCTACGCGGCTCCCAAACATTTCCAATGGATTCACTATTAGGGTCATCGGACGGGATTCTGTACAGGAGGATGGTCTGGTCCGGCCCTCGAATGTGCGCGTTGCGGAACAGCAAGTGCAGCAGCTGGCTGACAAGATAGAGGGGATGTCGTTGAACAACCTCGACTAATGTGCTCGTCCGTTTTGATAGTTCTTGATATTGTAGTAACAAGAGTGTGTGACTTGTGACGCCATGTCCTCCTTCAAGCGGAGGGGGTCCTCTAGACAACTCGCTCTCCCGCCTGGGACTCGCACATGCTCCATCTCTACATCCACGATCTTGACGTCGTCTGGGATACCCTCCCTCGACGATATCTTGGGTGGAGGCATCCCCCTTTCATGTTCGCTGACGATCCTTGCACCTGATCCCCAATCTGCTTACGGCGAGTTGGTTCAAAAGTACTTTGTCGCTCAAGGCATCGCAAGCGGTCATAAAGTGTGCATTATCTACGAAGACGCACTATCGTTTGCGAAGGAATGCATGTGGACGCCCACGCCGAGCACAAGCGATGCAACGCTTGGATTGGGTGAAGATGATGCAGTCCGGGGCGATGAGAAGATCAAGATTGCATGGCGTTACGAACAGATGAAGAAATTTGAGACGACGGTAGTCAACCTGTATGGGTCAATTTTTAAATGAGAACATTGCATGATTGGCGACCATCAGTCCCAGATCCACAGATCATTTTTGTGATACGTTTGACCTGACGTGTCGCATTCCCATGTCCATGATAGACGCGGCTCAGGACGCAAAGCGGCTCATACCGCTCACTCTTGTATCGTCGATGGACAGACTCGTGAAACAGATGATGCACGTCCTCGCGACTACACCGTCGACTGAAGTCGTTCGCCTTAGCATAGTGGCTCTCGGATCCCTTGAGTGGGGGGAATGTTGCCCAGAGGTCAGAGTTAGTATCTTGTCTCAGTGCAGTTATTGACTGGTTCACAGGATATACTGCGCTTCTTGTATGCTTTGCGCCGGATGCTGCGTCAGTATCCTCATGCTTGTGCCTGTGTTTCCCTTGCACCCCACTTTTGCACGGACTCCTGGGCCGGGTCCGGATGGGTCGACAAGGTTGGTTGGATCACCGATGCAACTATCTTGATGTCCAGCTTTTGTGGTGAGCATAAACTGAGATTTTGCGTGTCTGACCGTGTGGTGACAGCTCCGCAGCCAATCCCGCACTTACAGCATTATTTCCTTCCCACCATGGTCTGGTACAGATTCATAAATTGCCCACACCACATAGTATCCTCCCCACGAGCGACAAGTACTCCACCCTTCGGGGCTTGTCATCGTCTGCAGCAGCGAACATCGGGACTGGTGAAAATAATCTCGCGTTCAGGTGTACGCGAAAAAGGCTCATTTTTGAAACGATGCATCTTGATTTGGAGGGAGGAGTCACAGAACGGCGCACGACCCCTTCAACAACTAGTATTGGTTTAGACACCGGGCAGGTTCCCACAAACGTCGCGAATTCTGCCACATTCGCTCGTGTTGGAGTGGAACTCGAAGAGACCCAGCCCCGTTTGTTGGAGAGTCGCGCGTCACTGCAGAGCCCCGAGTCTGGTTCGACCAGCGTGAACCCTCAAAGGGTGAAGAGAGTGAAGAAGAAAGTGGCGTTTCAATCGGATAAACCTGATTTGTATGACTTT
The DNA here is from genome assembly GCA_038089055.1 of Tylopilus aff. balloui. Taxonomy (NCBI): domain Eukaryota; kingdom Fungi; phylum Basidiomycota; class Agaricomycetes; order Boletales; family Boletaceae; genus Tylopilus; species Tylopilus aff. balloui. The sequence goes on along the minus strand of JBBPKC010000106.1, from coordinate 41,731 downwards.
TAATAAATGTTCACCACACGACTTGTTGCGTGTCCGTCTCAGATAAGGTGAGCGAGGGGTCCGGCAGTGGAAAAGGAGGGGGGGAGGGGTATTTGAGTGGGCCACGTAGTGGATGTCGGTCATTAGCGTTGTCAGCAAGCGCGCTCGGGGAGTGTCGACCGTGAGTTGGCTTCTTGGAAGCGATGTTGGAAAGATTATTTTCGGGGTGCGATGATAAGGAGGCGTTGGACGTGTCAACGACGTGCGAGGGTGCCAATTTACAGTAAATGATGTTTCGGGGCTTTGTCGTACACAGCCTTGTCCCGACACCGAGGAGATTGTTGGGTATATATACACCCGGAGGTCGCCAATGGACCTGGTTACTGGCCTGCAGGGATGGGATTTGTGCGTCGATGGTTGCGCTGAAAGGCTGCCAGGCTGTCTCCCGGACCAAACACAGGTGGCAGGAGGCAACGCTGACAGACATGGTGACGACGATGCTCAGAGAGTTGTACGACTCTTGGGAAAGGCGAGAATTTACATAAATCGGACTGGCTGGTACATAACCCGTTTGCGAGTCTTTTTCTTTCTTTTCTGTTCGCTCGATCACCGAGGACGACCGTGAGGCATGTAAGTCGGACAGCAACGGGTCAGTCTCGAGCGCGCCGTCTGACACATCGCCAGGCATCCTCGCCCTCACCCCCGCCTCTCCTCCGCAAAAAAATCCGCCTCCGCTCCAAGTTCACCGTCCTTCCTTAATGTGTACAACAAGCCGCTTCCACCACCTCCACTGACCCACAGACCCAGATACACTATTAGCACTTCCGACATGGATGCCCACCACCAGCGTCCAACGAGCTGGCCGGATATGGACAATGTGGAGGGCGGTAAGCACGTATTCCCTCTCAGCGCTCAGTGCCTGCAGTTTTGCCACCATGGCACCCCCGTTTCCATACTTCAAACACGTCGCACTTGATTTGGACATTCAGCCTCGTCAAGATGTGTTTGTTTGCCACGGGCCATGTCATGTGTTGCAATCATGTCTCCTCGCCATTTCGCCTCCCGACTTTCTCTTCGCCTTCATCCCCGAGCTGACTCCCTTTCAAACTATAGATTTTCTCACTGCCAATCCACTAGCACCGCCTTCTCCGTACTCACGACCCCAGCCGCGTGTCCATCCACGTGCGCCCACCCCCCCACCTGCCGGTGAAATCGACACCAATTATCCAGATCACGTCGCGCAGAGTCCTGCTGCGATGATAGTTGCCGATCATCCCGCGTTCGAACCAACTATCGACACATCCCCGTCGATCCCCTTGTCATCACATGCAGTCCACTTATCGTCACGTTCGGTCCTTGCTAGGTCCGCGTCTGAGAGCGAAGCCTCCTTCCGTTCCGGTTCTTCCCCTCCACCGCCTTTCGCACGGCCCCCAAAAGTCCCTTCCATAGACCCTTCACACTTCCCAGATCCGTATCCACAACGCTCACCGTACACTCGCACCTCGGACAGGTTGTCTTCAACCCTCCCTTCCCTCTCTTCCGCTGGTTCGTCTTCCGCATCCACACGCTCTTCCGCATATACAAGCTCAGGCAGTGCACTGGTGACGAGCGACCTCGGGCACGTGCAAATAGCATCCGGGGAAGACGAAGGAGTTGGCGTCGCACTCGGAATTTCCTCTGATGAAGTGGCTAGGGTGCTTGCGGGCGAAGGTACCACCTCCTCAGCAGGAAGGACACCGATCGATCAAACGCGTTGGTCCGAATACTCTGCTAGCATTAGATCAAGGTCCTCTTCCATTGGGCTCAGCAATACCAACAGCATGCATGAGAATGGCATGCCCCGGCTGCGGGAAAATCCCAGTTTCGATATGGCTTGGCAAACCGTGGATGAAAGGGATGAAGTTGGTTTAACGAGTGGGGACGAAACGGATGACTTCGGCGACGACGAAGATGGAAACGAGAGCAAGGGCGAAGAGCGGACGTCCGCGATTGTCGTAGCCGAGGAAGGGCGAGGACTGATTGTGAAAGGCGATGGAATCACGGTCGCACAGCTCAGAGTCGAACCTGGTATGCCAATATAGAACAACTGATTACTCTCTTGCTGATGCTAATCTCCAGGCACCACACATCTCCTCGTCGGCTCTTCTAGCACCCCCAACTCTATCCCCGCTTTCCTTACCAACACGCTGCCTCAAATCTGTCACTCACTTCTGGCGCTAGACATTTCTGCCAACTTTCTCGTTGCTTTACCCCCTGCACTCGCCTCCTGCGAGAATCTCGAGGAGCTAAACGTTGCATCCAACCCACTGCGCGTATTGCCAGTTTTTTTGTCTCATTTGGTCGCTTTGAGAGTACTCATTGCAGACGCCACCGGAATCAGCACACTACCAGACTCACTTTCAGCGCTCGATCACCTTCACACACTCGGTATTCGAAGAAACAAAATGCACGCCCTTCCTAGTTGGCTGTGCCTTTTGCCGCTCTTGCAAGAATTGTATCTTGACGGAAACCCTTTTCAGGGACCGTGGCAAGCTCTAGTAGACCCCCTCCTGTCCAAAATCCCTGTAACTCCGCAGTATCCTCCTTCGACACCTTGCATCCCCTTGCCGTCTGCTGGGACTGAGACCGATACGGATTCGGACCATCGCAGCGCAGATCCTGATGGAAGTTTCACACTACCTCCCGAAGATGACACCATTACACCAGCCCGAGCGCCTCCTCTCGAACGGTCTGCCACTTCGCCTGCCACTTCGCCTCTAGTTCCTTTGGTCTCTGATCGTGGTCTTGTACGAACTAGAACCACGCCGAATCGACCCTACCAACCAAAGCTACGCCCACGTACGGGGACACTCTTTGATAACCCGAAGTCGTTAAATTGTCATCCAGACGAATCAAGCCATCGAGCTGAGCATGAACTGCGGAAGATGAAGAGCGCTGGAGAACTCCGCACAAGTTTCGAGCGACCCCGTGGCTTACTGGAGGGTCTCGCGGCCGCGACACCTGAGCGACCGCACATGTTACCCTACTCTGCCTCGGCTTCTAGTTCCAACCTGCTTAGCATTGCAGATGAATCGCCCGAATCGGATCAGCTCCCTATCTCCAAGCGTTACGCAAGCCTTGGTGTCTCAGCTCTTACACCTACCCGCAGTTCCTCTCGGTCTATCCACTCAAGAAGTCTTTTTGATGTCACATGGGAGGGTGCAGGGACTGACGCTGTGGAGTCGACACGTTCCTCCTTTGCTTCTCCTCCTACTTCGCCGCCTCGTTCTGCACCACCTCAGCAAGGGCAAGGTCGTGATATGCCCAGCCCAGCAGACCGACAGGCAACCTCTCGGGGACGTTGGGGATTTTTGAAGAAAATGTCAATGGGAAAGATAAAAACAGATTCCCCTGCAACCTCTCGGCCGAACACTGCCCTTGGTCATGCTTCTCGCCTCGAAGTTATCGTCGGCGGTGTATCAACCCCCCCGCATTTGTCGGCAAATACTTTACCTCAGATCGATGTCCGATTCTCAACGAGCGGATCCTTGGGTCCTATGCTAAACCCCACTCCAAGCGTCTCCATGTCTACGCCCATAAACGAGGAAGATGTGGTATTCTCTGTTTATCCACCACCTCCACCTCCAGAACCTTTGAACCTGGGTAAATCCCTTGCGCCAACTGCTTCTCCACGAAGTTCCAAACGGAGGAGTTTTCTGCCTGTAGACGGAGGTGCAATGACAAGCTTACTCATACCTTCTCCGACTCAGTTTGTCCGAGACAGCTCAAGGGCTGGTAACCTTAGCGAATTGGATGAGCCAACATCCAGTCTGCATTCCAGTTCAGTTGTTGATGCAGATGATTTTATTGCACGCAGGGAGGAAGAGAGAGCAAGAGAAGCATATACGCGGGCTTTACGCTCTGTAATGGCATATCTGAAAGATATGAACGATTTGAGCCTCTCACAGGGCGTTACCCTGTCAATGTATGGGGGATCTCCGGAGGACTCACCTAGTACTTCACGCTCTCGGAGACCTACGGTCGTGGAGAGAGCACACCCCGAAAATTCGATTTCGCGGGCAGCTTCGATATCCGGTCAATTGCGGTCTCCGGAGGCAATGGCAGGATTGAGGAGTGGGACGACCTCGCAGACCGTCAGTGTCGCAACTACGGACAGCAATGGTTCCTCTGACGAACGAAAATTCAAAGACGACAAGGGGAAACGGGTCCGGGTCATTCGGGAGATCGTAGAGTAAGTTTAAGTTCGCCATTTCTCGAGTAAAGCTAACACACCGGAAAGGACTGAAAGGACTTACGTCAAAGGACTACAAGAACTCGTCGACATCTACGTGAAGCCCAGCGCCGCCCCAGTCAATCTCATCAGTGGGGTTGGTTCCGGTAAAGAAACTGTCATTCCCGCATCGGAAAGGAAGATGGTGTTCAATGGTATCGAGGCCTTGTTTTCGTTCCACAAAGAGAGCTTCCTCCCTGCTCTGGAAGTAGCCACGGCACTTCTGACAGGGCATCCTTCTGAGGGCGAAGAACTCGATGCGGATGGCCAACTCTCTTCCGAGGTAACGAAAGGGGTTGCAGGGATTTTCTTGAAACACGCTGCCTTCATGAAAATGTACTCTTCCTACATTAAGTATGTTGCGTGTGTCACCGAGACGATAGCCTGCTGATCCGCCTCTTCCAGTAACTTTGATAACTCGGTACAGAGAATCAAATACTGGGCGACCGACAGAGCTACGCCAGGGAGTGCCAGTCCAGGATTTTCTCTGTCACCGACAAGCGTCAGCCACTCCAGCACTACTACTTCCCTTCCCACTCCTACGAATGACTCGATGGCTAACCTTACGTCTGGTCAAAGGAAACGTATCAGGACTTTCATTAAACGGTGCCGCGTAAACCCTCGTCATTCTCAACTCAACCTGGAGGGTTATCTGCTGTTGCCCGTTCAGAGGGTACCCCGATATCGACTGCTTGTGAGTCGCGCGGATGAGCCTCTCCCCCCATACAGCATTAACGCTTTCACAGCTTGAAGAGTTAATCCGCAGTACCCCGCCTACTCACTCGTTCATGGATGACGCACTCGATAGGGCACTAACTGAGATTTCATTGTTGGCTAATAATATGAATGAAGGGAAGCGGGAGTCCGAAACTCGACGGAAGCTGGTGCAATGGCAAAGCAGAATTCGAGGTAAATTTCCCAGTCCCTTGGTTCAACCTCATCGGTAAGCATCGCTGTCGTTGTGCGTTTCGCTGTCAATGACTCTCAGAAAGGCGCCTGATAATGGATGGACCACTGATGTTGACTCGCGTCGTCCGCAAGACCCTCGTATCATTTGAGACCGTCAATGCTCAGGGCGATATTTCTGCTGTGCAGGTTGACTGCCTTGCTCCTGAACTAACCCCTCGACCTCTAATCGGTATTCTTTGTAACGATCTTTTGGTTCTTTGCCGCGATCCGAGCGAGGGCAAAGATCCTCTGTCCTCGGTGGACCTTTGGGCAGTACTGCGTATGCAAACATTGCCACAACCAGCTAGTATTGTTCACGGCAATGGTAATATCCTCCCAGGTTCGAAGACAGGCAGGGCTGATCCAGGTCGATTACAGCGTTGCGGATCGTCGACAATAAAGCTATTCTCTATTTTGATGCGCCCTCGCCCTCGGAAGCCCTGAATTGGTTTAGAGGTATGAAAAGAGACCGACTCTGACAATGACGGTGCTAACATCAGAATCTAGCTATTAACCTTCACATCCCCTCATCCAAAGCATAGACAATGAACACTCATTCATGCAGTCTTTCCCGTCTGAGCGTGACTCTGACTACATCAATTCTGTCGGTTGGGCTCCTTGCAAGGACCCAAGCTGGCCTCGTATATATACATTCATTAAATTCACAGACATCGTGTTACGTGTCATCTTCCATTGTATCACCCACATCGCTCCTCCGATTGCTTTGCCAGTCGGGTATAGTCAAGGGTATAGTACCAGCTGAGAATTCAAAAGGCAAGTCTCCCGCATAGGCCAAGCTCCAATCCGAAATTGCTTGCAGGCATGGGGGATACATGTAATATGCACTACTACCGACCCACGGACTGTCAATAAGCAGCTCATAGGCATTTCGCTGGCATATTATATTTACATCTTGGCCAAAGTGTATGAGAAGTCGATGTGAAACGGACATCAACAAGAAGCTCACTAGCCATCTCCAGAAAGCATCCACCTTGTTTTTAGGTGGGGGCTCTACTTCCTCGTCCGCCTCAATCTGTGCAATGTCAGTCACGAAATCCATATCCTCCGGCTTGACTGGTGGAGAACGGTAGTAGAACCTCGCTCCGATGTACAAGATCGGGAACAGGACGAGAGGGAGATAGCTCGTCACAAATGTCGCCGTGTTCCATTTGCCCTTCAGGAAGACACTCCATGCATTGAACTGAAATGATGTCAAATCCCATTTTGGAGCAGAGAAGCGATCGCAACACAGACCAGACAAATGATAAAGGTCGAAACGATCCCATACCACGCGGCAAATGGTTGCACGCGAGTGTAGTATGGAAGGCGCGTGCGATCAATGCCCTGCGCCTTCAAGCCACTGTAGAAGCGGACATATGTCACGCAGATACCCAACCACGTCATGAGGCCTGCAGCAGATGTCAGGTTGGCAAACCAGACGAACACCATTCCGGCACTGTTGGATACGGCCATGAAGGCGAGGAGAGTATAGAAGGCACAAAAGACGACAGAGACGTAGGGGAGACCAGACTTGGATGTCCTCGCAAAGACCTTCGGTGCGTTTCCGACCAAAGCCAGACCATCTGTTCATTCACAGGGTTAAGTCGGCTACTCTAATCGAGGTAAATGATGTAGAACGTACAGAGAGCGCGCGAGGACGTATAAAGATCACTGGATGCGGCTGACCATGCTGAGGTCAGCAGGCAGGCATTGATAATCTGTCCGGGGTGAAGATGAACATCGCTGACGATTCTGTATTGGAACGCACCGAAGGGAGAGATTTGATCCCGGCGGTTTCGATTGCGATCACGAACGGCGAGGCTGCGGTGCCACTTGCGAGCTTTAGTCGTGGGTTCGTGTAAGGGACAAGTAGACCGATCGCGAAAGTACCGAGGACATAGAATGAGAGAACACGGATGTATACGCGGCGAATCGCTCTAGGAAGGTTACGGCGCGGATTCTCTGTTTCTCCGGCCGCAATCTGGAAAAAGAGAAACAAAAGAAAACGGACAACGGGAAACAGGTAATTCGACTTACGGCGACAATCTCGGAACCGATGAAAGAGAACGCAGCATTATCAAGGACAGACCACCAGCCAAGGAATCGGCCCTTTGCGCCGGCTATCCCTTCAAATTGAGCGAAAGGACCAGGGTTCTTCCAGTAGCGGAAACCAGTCCGATCGTGATCGGGTCCTCCTCCGAGGTCGAGGATGATACCCAATATGATGAGACCAGTGATCGTGAGTACCTTGATAGAGCTAAAAGTTTCCCTAATAAGTGGGAACGAGACACGGGGTTACTTGATCACTCACGCAAAGCAGAACTCCGCCTCCCCATAGGCACCGGCGCCCAGCATGTTAATGGTAACGACGACGATGATACACATCGCCACCCAGACCGCATTGTTGACGTTCGGATGCCAGTAATCTATCAAGAGAGCAGCCGCAGATATCTCGGCTAGAGCAAGCATTAAAAAGGGTTGTACAACAAGACGAAGACCGCCACATATTCACCAGGTGTTAAGGGTATAAGTCAGACCAACGCAGTGGGAGAAAAAAAATATAGGATGTACCTGTGAGCGTAAAGTTATACCAATAATTCCAACCGATTGCGAAGGACAGCGCAGGATTCACGAACCGCTCCGCAAGTCTGATATGGCCACCCGCGATTGGCAGATATGCGACCATTTCGCCAAGGGATACCTTGCGGCGACAATCGATCGGTGTGCCCTCCATCTAGGACAAAAGATGACTGCAAGCACGATCGTACCCATGACCACATAGCCGAGCAAAAGACCAACGGGTCCACCGTTTGCAAGGGAGGTGGCTGTTCCGACGAAAAGACTGGTACCGATGACGCCACCAATACTGGATGGCTATCGGGCTCGGGAGGAGGGAGGATTTACCTGATCATGGCCACATGGCGGTTCTTGAGCTGCCTGCGGAGCTTGTGGGGGTTACTGGAGGAAGTGGACTCGTGGTCTTTGAGAGAGCCACAGGGAGAGTTGTTGGCGACGGTCTTTGTGACGCCCTTTTCAGAGGCCATATCTACGGTGGGCGTGAAGAATAGGACGTTGGGCCAAGGCCCATCTCACTGCAGGTAGCATTATAAGGGAAATCGGTAAGCTGCGGAGAGGAAGATCCGGCAACAGGGACCTTGGCCTTGACCACCGGGATTCATCACTGCAATCAGAAACCAGGCGCTCATTCCGGCTCCAAGTCTCCCGTCGGACCGTTCAACTCACCAAGAAAATTTGCAAGTTGTACACTTCAAACGAATCCTGAAACCCATTAGTGTAGATTTACCTGTCGAATGTGGCCTTCGGTTTATCGGGAAGCTCGACGTGAGTACCGGGAATTGTTTGTCGGCCGTCGCCTGAACCGCGCTGGTAAGAAACGTGTGTCCGATACGGACTTGAGACGAGCTCGCAAAGGTGACTGCGTACCAAACACACCAATTGCATCAAAGACTCAGTATGCAGCCGGGAAAGAGGCTACAAGAATAATGAACTCGGGTTCGTACACTCTTTCAAAGGCTTGTCCGAACGCGAATCTGATGCAAATCCCATCAGCCGTGAGTGCGACCCAGGGCGACCTAGCCAGCCTCGTGGAAAGACGACGTAGCAGTCTGGGAACGCAAGGTGATCCCAATGACCGTTTTACCCTCACTGTCCCCTCAATTCTTCCATCAGTCAGATAAATCATCGATCCAAAATCCAAGTATGATAGGCACAGCATGGGTATGTGAAGTACTACGGAATGTCAACAGCCTCGTTGAGGGGGTTTCTTGGCACATTTCAAATCTTGGCCAAAATGTATGAGAAGTCGATGCAAATGGGACATCGACAAGAAACTCACCAGCGACCTCCAGAAAGCATCCATCCTGTTTTTAGGTGGGAGCTCTACTTCCTCGTCCGCCTCAATCTGTGCAATGTCAGTCACGAAATCCATATCCTCCGGCTTGACTGGTGGAGAACGGTAGTAGAACCTCGCTCCGATGTACAAGATCGGGAACAGGACGAGAGGGAGATAGCTCGTCACAAATGTCGCCGTGTTCCATTTGCCCTTCAGGAAGACACTCCATGCATTGAACTGAAATGATGTCAAATCCCATTTTGGAGCAGAGAAGCGATCGCAACACAGACCAGACAAATGATAAAGGTCGAAACGATCCCATACCACGCGGCAAATGGTTGCACGCGAGTGTAGTATGGAAGGCGCGTGCGATCAATGCCCTGCGCCTTCAAGCCACTATAGAAGCGGACGTATGTCACACAGATACCCAACCACGTCATGAGGCCTGCAACAGATGTCAGGTTGGCAAACCAGGTGAACACCATTCCGGCACTGTTGGATACGGCCATGAAGGCGAGGAGAGTATAGAAGGCACAAAAGATGACAGAGACGTAGGGGAGACCAGACTTGGATGTCCTCGCAAAGACCTTCGGTGCGTTTCCGACCAAAGCCAGACCATCTGTTCATTCACAGGGTTAAGTCGGCTACTCTAATCGAGGTAAACGATGTAGAACGTACAGAGAGCGCGCGAGGACGTATAAAGATCACTGGATGCGGCTGACCATGCTGAGGTCAGCAGGCAGGCATTGATAATCTGTCCGGGGTGAAGATGAACATCGCTGACGATTCTGTATTGGAACGCACCGAAGGGAGAGATTTGATCCCGGCGGTTTCGATTGCGATCACGAACGGCGAGGCTGCGGTGCCACTTGCGAGCTTTAGTCGTGGGTTCGTGTAAGGGACAAGCAAGCCGATTACGAAAGTGCCGAGAATGTAAAACAAGAGGATACGGATGTATACGCGGCGAATCGCTCTAGGAAGGTTACGACGCGGGTTCTTCGTCTCTCCGGCTGCAATCTGAGAAAATGAACACAAGGAACGGGAATCAAGAGACTCAGCTTACGGCGACAATTTCGGTGCCAATGAAAGAGAAAGCGGCATTGTCGAGGACAGACCACCAGCCAAGGAATCGGCCCTTTGCGCCGGCTATCCCTTGGTATTGAACGAAAGGACCAGGGTTCTTCCAGTAGCGGAAACCGATCCGATCGTGACTGGGTCCGCCTCCGAGGTCGAGGATGATACCCAATATGATGAGACCAGTGATCGTGAGTACCTTGATAGAGCTAAAAGTTTCCCTGATAAGTGGGAACAGATGAGGTCAGCGAATCACCCACGCGAAGTAGAACTCCGCCTCCCCGTAGGCACCGGCGCCCAGCATGTTAATGGTAACGACGACGACGATACACATTGCCACCCAGACCGCATTATTGACGTTCGGGTGCCAGTAATTTATCAGGAGGGCGGCCGCAGATAACTCGGCTGGAGCAAATGTTTATGAGGACCGACAAGATGAAGGCTACTAAATATTCACCAGGAGCTGGGATGCAGGTCAGAAGAGAACGGAGAAGGAAAAAATACCATACCAATGATCGTCCAGTTATACCAATAATTCCAACCCATTGCAAAGGACAGCGCAGGATTCACGAACCGCTCCGCAAGTCTGATATGGCCACCCGCGATTGGCAGATATGCGACCATTTCGCCAAGGGATACCTTGTGACGATAATAAACCAGAGCGCTCTCCATCTAGAACAAAACATGACTGACCATGACTGCAAGCACGATCGTACCCATGACCACATAGCCGAGCAAAAGACCAACGGGTCCACCGTTTGCAAGGGAGGTAGCAGTTCCGACGAAAAGACCGGTACCGATAACACCGCCAATACTGGACGGCCATCAGGGCTGGAATGGAGAGGGAGGAGGGAGGATTTACCTGATCATGGCCACATGGCGATTCTTGAGCTGCCTGCGGAGCTTGTGGGGGTTACTGGAGGAAGTGGACTCGTGGTCCTTGAGAGAGCCATCCTTGGAATCGGCCTTTTTCTCGGAGGCCATGACGGGGGGAGATGGGAGGCAAGGACGGGCCCAGGGAGCGTTATAAAGGTGGCCATGCAGGGCGGTGTTGGCGGGGTGATCAGATGCTGTAGCTCGCTCCCCACAAGGCACGGGACCACTAGTCATGTGCCGACCCTAGAAAACACGCGCTGACGATTACAGAACTACGTACAGCCAAGGGTAAAAAGATACATATGAATATCAACGCGTCCACACGCCCATCACTAGCAGTGCACCCACGGCATCAGCGACCCGACAAGGGTAGACAACGTCCTAAGCGACGGGAGGGTGAAATTAACAAACTCTGATCGTGGAACACGTCCCGTCAGGCGCTTGTATGCTCGCGAGTGCACCCCAACGCGTGGACGCCCGACATTCGTTGACTCGGGAAACGGCGTACGTCTCCGGAATGAAGTTGTAACTGGTTGCTCGGAAAAACGAAGCTTTTTGCACGCCGAACGGCCCGTGCTGTCATCGTCAGCATCATCGTCTTCTCGTCTCCGCTTCAGTATACCCTTGGGTGCCCTCGAATACTGCAACATCGCCTGACGTCTCGACTCCTGTATCTTCCGACAATCCTCCGGCTTCAGGCGTATTGGTCTCTCTGGGACATCAATCGAACTGGGCAAAGTAGCTGTGGTGCTCGGATCACTTGATAGTAGCGAGATATAGGCATTCTTGAGATGTTTATGACGGATGTAGTCACGGCGCATCGAGGTACCCTCAATGTGTTTCGTAGAGAGTAGAAGTAGATCTTCTTCGCATCTGCTACCGGACGCAGTGACATGTTTTGGCTGGCGCATCCTGAGTTGACGTGCCGTGCGAGTTCGGACCAAATACGGATGGTTCTCATCCCTGATATGAGAACTGGCCCGATGTTTGGACGAGGACGCACATCCAACATTGTCCTGATGATGGGAGCGTCGCGTACGGGTATACCTGTCATTGGTCGGTGAAGAACACGGAGACTCTGGTTTCGGACGGGGTGAGGAACAAGTGGGGGACATCTCCTCTATTCTCCGGAGTAGTGCTTGGACCTGGTCTGCAACCTGTTCGGGTGTCTGGCCAGGCACGACGACAAGCATCGGGCTATCGTCTGCAGCCGTGATCCAGTCTTCCTGAAAGTCCTGCGCGTTGACGGGAGGATCTAGTTCATACTCCTCCGGGTCCTCCTCGTACTGCGGAATCGGACCTACGCGTTCTCCTCTGGCACGGCGTTTCCATAGCTCCGATATCTTTCTGTTTCTCCGAACTCGACGGAGATAATCATCAACCTTGTCCCCTTCCTTTTTCCGCGCCTCGTTGTAGTCCAGCTTGTACTTGACCTTGCGCATCTCCAACCTAAACTCCTCTGGCTCTGCTCTCTCGATGCCGACAGATGGATATTCCCTAACCGCCCGGCTCATCCCAAAGTCAATGATCATGACCTTGCCGTCTGCGCCAATGAGCATATGTCGTAGTTCAGGATCGCCATGAAGAACGCCCTGTGCATGGATCTTCTCGAATGCGGCTATCACCCTCTCCTTCAATGCGTGGGGCATACTCGGAGAGGATTCTATCCAGAACGAAGAGTGTGGCATTTCCATCGTTATGCTCACTGTTTCGGGCATGACATGAACACCGATGATGTGGGGGACCACGTCGCCTTGAAGAGGTCGGAGGTGCTCCTCTGACTTGTACAGGGCAAGCTTGAGAAAGGGAGGTTGGCTGAAGATTCGAGGTGGGATGGAGGGGACTAACCTCCGAGTAGAAGCCATGCCACTCCTTTTGCTTGTTCATCTTCCATCTTGAGTGGCATGTCAGCATGCGTGGGGTGACAACACTGGACGCTCACTTTCTGCAGATATACTTGATTTCTTTGCCAGCGACAGACCCGCTGTCGATAGAAGCGGAGCATTGAGCGCCATCTGTGAGGGGATGAGCATCGCGTGCATTCACGGCCAGAGAATACCTACTCCGCAGAGGCAAAAGTTGCTTTGGGTCGTCGAACGGGAGGCCATGCGTCCATGTCCAACGGCCATGGGGCTGGTAGATGGGCCGGTCAAGCTGACTAGGTGGTTGAGACGAGGGAGAGGACGTCGTTTCGACGGGTTCGGTTGGGGTCCAGGTGATCGTGGCACGACACCTTTCGACGTGGTCTGGACGAGGCTCGGCACGATGGAGGAGAGGTCTGGTCTCTGCGGGTAGCTGGTACGGCGCGGTGAGGACCTGGAAGAACTCGGAGGTGGCGTCGAGGCATTGCGGGACGAGGAGGTCGTCTGGCAGCGAGGACGGGGGGGGACCAGGGTCTAGGTGGGTGACTGAGGACATCTTCTGGTGCTGGGTAGGGACGGGACCATCCTTGTCCTTATACCTCGTTCATGTCAAAGCGTTGGTCTATCCTCAACACTTGCCTTTTCCGGACAATGGCCTCCCCTAGCGACCGCTTTGGCCTTGTTCAAAGCGACTCGTGTTACACACATGCTACACCACTAGTCTACATCGTCCAATGATACACTCGAAAAAAAAACACAGCACATCTTCCAACTTACATCTTCTAATCAGCTAACCAAAAGTCCATCCGCCAGGCATGCTCAGCTCGCGGCATCTGCTCAGGCATCGCTTTGCATGATCCGGGATCACTGGCTTCGCCTCCTGCACGGAATGAATATTAAAAGACTGACAAGGCAATCGAGGCAATGAACGAGACCGCGGCCGTGCAGAAAACGGTCTAGCAGGAAAGAGCGAAGCGGGTGTTCTGGGTGATGGGCGCGGTACCCACAGCTGATTTGCAGAATCAAACGACATCGCCATACACAGCCCGTTCAGATGCTCGCTTGCCGCATACGGGGATCCGTCCGTGTTGTGCACGCCGCAATCCTGCACGCCGCATACCCATCCTGCATCGCAACGGCGAAGATCAAGCCAGCTACCCATGAGTTCATACTCTTCCACAGACATCTCCCTGGAGGTGTTCTCGATCACGCGGGATGCAGTGGCACGTCGTTCCGCGAGCCAAGCTGCCAATGTCATCGAGTCAGAGGAAACAAATGACGATAGTGAATCCCGAGGACTCCTGGCGAGGGTCGACTGCATAACATTAGAGGTTGGATTAGATTGTGCGACGGTGGTGGTGTCATCGAAGGTAGATAGCATGTCTTGGCCGATGCATAGCGCCCTCAAACGTGTCCTGGATTTGCCGAGGCAGGAAACGACGTTCCTGACCCCCTTCCTGATGGAATTTTTGAGGTTCTTCCAGGAGTTCAAAAGTCTCTTTTTCCCTGACTTGTCGCGAGCTAGTGAGAATGTGGATGATGTCCATGGTTCCGGCGCGACGGCTCCGTTACGAAGGAACGGAGAAGAGGAACAGTCAGGCGACGCTGGGAATGAAGGTGGCGGAGAAAGAATACGTCGCCTGACGGGGTCCGACCAAGGGACATAAGGACTGTTAGGATGATGGAAGGCCGGGACCCATTGGGGACCCTCGAACACCTTGTTGTGTACGGCCACAAGGCGTGAAGAAGCAATGGGAGAACAGACATGAAGAGCGGACGCAGGAAGTGAAGAGGTCGAACGACGAGGTTGTGCAGCTGCATTCGACGTGAAGGACCGAGTGGAGAAATTGAGAAAGGAGGGTAGCTGGAGGGTAGACGTGGAAGGGAGAGGAGGAAGGGGACGGAAGTAGGGTACATCAGGAGAGTAGAGAACGCGTGAAGAGGCAGCGTCTTTGAGGGGAAGGATATGGGCCCCGCCCGCGGTAGAAAGAGTGTGTAAGAGCATGGAGCTCGTCGAATTAGGCGGGCGGGAAGCCTGAAGGAGAGATGAACGGGTGGAGAGGGTGTGGAGTAATTACATACAATATTGTTGGAAGCGGTCTTGTCGGCCAAGGGAGTACGTGTTTCGCGGTGCGTATTTTGCATCCTGGGTTTACTGGCGGGGATCTTGCACATCTCATGGTGGAGGGAGCGATTAGGGATTAGTGTAGGTACTTTTGGGGGCGCTGTGATCTTCAAGATCATAGTGTCGAGGCCAGCAAGACAATCTGTAGAGAATTGGTACATGGATAAAGATAAACGAGCGTGGTTTGGAAGAAAAAGAGAGTGGGGAGAGGAGGACGTCCTCCTCGGCTATGGTGGTCGTGGAAAGACAAGGGGCACGCGCCAAGAAAGCAAACAACAAAAGGTATACAACACCCATGAGCACCTACGACCCCCTCTTGAACACCATCGAGCCAGACGACCCCGAGGGTCTCCCTCCCAAACCCCATAAGCAATTGCCCCTTGCGACGTCCCAGAGCGACGCAGAGTCTGGTAGGCGCCCTCTCATCGCCCCCGTCCCCAGCTAAGGCTCTCAGAGGTATCGCTGGCATACTCAAGCAGGTATCGCCTGCACTACCCTCGCGCGTCTGTGATCCTCATCCCACTATAGTCGGCACACCCAGCTGCTCTATTCTGTTTGTATTTCTTCCGTGTCGCAGCCATCGCTGTTTACATCCTATGCGGCCTCTTCACCAACAACTATGTACTTTCCGTGCGCACATCCTCCGTCCCCTTCCCATTTTCTCCTCACGTTTCGTCCTTTGGCTCAGACGGTCTTCGTGGTCGTGTTACTCGCGATGGACTTCTGGAACTGTAGGGTATGTACCGTCATCGCTCCTATGCTCACTGCTCATAGACTCTCCAAGAACGTCGCTGGCCGCACTCTAGTCGGGCTGCGATTCTGGAATCAAGTACGCTATCGTGCATCCACATTCCGTTTATTAACATGTGTCATCTAGGTCGACGGGGACGGAGAAAGCTACTGGGTGTTCGAGAGTAGAGACGTGGGTGGCTGCACCGTCCCTAGTTCTCTCGTCTAACTCATACCTAGCCTTCGCGACCAGCAAATCCAGTTGACTCTAGGTGGGTGATGCCGTCGCCTGTCATACCTGTTCACATTGAATGGAAACGGTTGGACAGAATGTTCTGGGTACGTCCCACTGAAAGCTATCGAGCGATGATTGGTGATACACGATTGCCTCATCAGATTGCTCTCTACACTTTCCCAGCCTTGTGGCTACTCCTACTAGTCATATCCATCGTCCGGTTTAATCTCGCGTGAGTAAGCCAGTGCACACGTCTTCGGATCACCCGCTCACCATTGGTCAGTTTTATACCGATCGTGATTCTTGCCTTGGTGTTTAATGTCACCAACGCCGTCGGTTTCACATATGCGTGAGTACCGATCACGTATCAGTGTATGAACTCCGTGCTTCAATTCATGGCCCTGCCACCCAGTGACAGAGACGCAAAGCAACGATGGGCTGATAGTATTGCAGGTTCAAGTTGGGCCATAGGAATGAGCGGCTTTGGTAGCCAACTTCTGTCTAGCGCCATCAAGAACAGCGTCGGTAAAATTTTCGGGTAAAGCTTGCGTTAAAAAGACACACATTGCGCCTAAGCACGACGAACTCGATATAGCGACAAACTGTAGCACTAATGTTACAAAGATGAATGAGTTCGAGTCAAGACAAAGAAAGGAGACCAGTCCAAGACAAAGACTTGCACAGCATAAGGAAGGAGCTTGCAAAGATACAGTGGCGATGGGCATGGGCAAGCACATAGCTCCGGCGAGGTTACACGCGTGGCTGGCATGACTTGTGCGTGATCACCACTGACGCATATCAGCGTCAGCAGGAGCCAGGTCAATCCAGCCCTACCCAACCTCGTGCATCAACACGTGAATAAGCCGTGGTGGGTGCCACCGAAGCACCTAGCCCAATGAACGACCGTGTGCGACCGTGACAGCGTGAGGTCGCCACACGCGGCGTAGTCTGAGATGGAAACAAACATGGATTATTATCCACGTTGGACGTGATAGTCATGGTGGCGGGTGTACGCAAGGCAGTTTTTGGTGTTACTGTCGGAGATGGAGGAAAGACAAACAGCGTCTGTGAAGGTAGCGCAGAGATGTAATTCTTGGTGTGTGGTGTATCGATAGGGAACACAATCTTGCTAGTTTCACCTTTGAGATCCAGCGGTGGTGGTGCTTGCTTTCGTGACAAGTGTTTTCGACGTCGAGGTGTCTGTTTGTTCTCTTGCACAGCAACTGGAGTGCTGGGGGAAGGGGGGACGGGAGGCAGTGTTCCCAGTGTAACAGGTCGTCGTTTGCCCTTTCCCAGGGCAACTTTAAAGTGGGGGTTGGCAGGGGGCCGCACAACGCTGAAGGCGGGCTTGGTGGGAAGTGCGGAAAGTGGTGGGGAAACACGTGCGCACAAACCAGCCACGTGCGCATGGGCCGTGTCAGCATTGGTCTCACTAGGAGAACCAGGAGAGTCGCTTGACAAGGACGGGCTTCGGCGTGGTTCCAGGAGCTCGTCAAAAGGACCACCGACACCTAACAATTCGGATTCTTCGTCAGCCTCGACAAGGTCTTCGCTCAATACGCTGCCAGCAGTATGTATACTGGCGATGGATCCAGTACGCTTTCGACCGTATTTACTCCTCCAGACGGTGCCCGTGCCCATTCTCGAATTGAGAGAGGAAGTGGATGTTTTACGTGCGATGATGCGTTCTTCCATGGCGCGATCGAGCTCTCTTGCCTCCTGTTGCATGGCACTGCATTCGCCCTCATCCTGAGCAAATGCGGTACGGCGACGACCCCACTCCTTGTCTTCTTCGCTGGGAGATGAGGATGGATCTGATAGTATAGGAGAAGTACGGCCGCCTTGAAGGACTTTTTCATAATCGAGCAATTGGTAAATAAGGCTATGAAAGGGAGGGAAATGAAGCACTGCAAAGTAAATGAAAGACGGGAGTGTGCTTACGACATGTTGGGACCCACATGTCTACTCTTGTCCTTGACAAAGGAGTATGCGGCCTGCATACCTTTGAGGTCCCAAACATGTGGAGGAACGTTGGGAGAGCGGGATGCAGCAGCACGCATGACGATGGCGATCATCAGGGTCGCGGAGCGAGAGACACCACATTGACAGCTAAGGTGGGATGAGTAAGGGGATGTGGGTGGAGAGGAGTACACACTGGATGAGGACGCTCTGATTGCGCTGTAGGGCTGTGTCGACGAATGCCATGGCAGCAGGAAAGCCATGGGTGACGAGATCACGCTGGCCGTGTGACCAGTTGAGTTTGAGATAGTGCATAGCGGGACGACCAGAGGGGGGGTGAGGAGGGTAGTAAGTGGAGGTGGAAGGGAGTTTTGGGTGGGAGACGGGGACTGGGGCGGAGACGAAGGGACGGGGGGGCTGTGGGGGGGCAGAATCGAAGGGGGAGGGGACCTCTTTGGCGACGTTGAGGATGGCGGATATGCCACGGTCGCGGAGGGATTGCCAGTTGCGGGCGTTATCTTCAGAGCCAAGCCAGATCCGGGGGAGGACCTGGATGGGGCCGGAAGAGTAGGGGACGGAAGGAGAGGCGTCTTCGTCCTGTCTGTGGATCGCGCTGGATAAGGAGGTGTTTGGGAGGGAGAGGACGGAGGGGCGACGTGGACGGTTGGGGGGAAGTGGATCGATGGTGGGAGAGGTGATGGGGTTAGGGAGAGATGGCAAGTTTATGGAGAGGTTTTTCATGTTTCGGGGCGAGCGGGATTTGTGTAGGGGAGGGGATGGTAATGGTAATGGTAACGGTAGGAGGACTATATGCATTCGAGGAGCACCACGACCAGCGTGGCAGGTCTCGCCGGGAGAGAGGAGAAGACTATTTGTACTTGTTGGCGACTACACTCTTGACATGCTCAACGCCCAGCTCATCGCACTCGCCGTCGCCGTCGCCACTAGCGTGTTCATCTACCTCAAGTTTACAGCCGGTACACTTTCAAGACGCGCGCCGGTTCTCAACCCAAAAGAATTTAAACAGTTTGCTCTCCAGCAGAAAATCGTCGTCTCTCCCAACACCGCCATGTCTGTGCCCATCCTCTTTCGTCGTCTCTTACCTTGTTCATCCCCCTTTTCTTTTTCAAGTTACCGCTTTGCATTGCCCCGTCCGGACGACGTCCTCGGTTTACCCATCGGCCAGCACATCTCCATCTCCGCCGAAATAAACGGAAAGGAAATAACCCGCAGTTACACCCCCACCAGCAGCGACGATGACCTCGGCCACTTTGACCTCTTGATCAAGGTCCGTATTTCTCCAACCCGCTCCCGAAGTTTTGACACCCCTTCCCTCCATAGTCATACGAAAAGGGCAACATCTCTCGCTACGTCTCCTTCCTCAAAATAGGCGACAAGGTCAGAGTTCGTGGCCCCAAGGGCTCCTTCAAATACTCCCCCACCCTCTCCCGTCATGTCGGCATGATTGCAGGCGGTACCGGGATAACCCCCATGCTCCAAATCATCAGAGCTGCCCTCAAAAACCCCGCCGATGAGACGAAACTCTCCCTCATTTACGCCAACGTGAATTTGGAGGACATTCTCCTCAAGAAAGAACTCGACGATCTTGCTGCCAAATACCCCCGCCGTTTCACCGTCTACCACGTCCTCAACAACCCCCCACAGAACTGGTCCGGTGGCGTCGGATTCGTCTCAAAGGAACAAATCAAAGAATATATGCCCCACTCAGGCAACGACACCAAAGTCCTCCTCTGCGGTACGTACACTCCTCTCTTTCGCTCCGCCACCGTCACCTACCCCGCTACCAGGCCCTCCACCCATGATGACGGCAATGAAGTACGTCAACATCGCGTATATACCCTTCGCTTCTCTTACTGTTCTCCCTCTCCAGGAAACATCTCGCAGAACTCGACTATCCCGCTCCGCGTACGGTCAGCAAGCTCGAAGACCAGGCGAGTGTTTTTCCGTCGTCACCCTGTCCTACTCACCGACAGCATGCAGATCTTTATGTTCTAAACGACATGTTTGCGGACCATTTGGGCATTTTGGTTGGATACCCGTCGCATAGATGATTTAGACACATTGTAGACGTGGCACTCGGACGAATCTAATCACATGTTCGCTCCCTCGAGTCCTTCGCATCGACCTATCATGTCGAAGCCAGTCTTGTTTACCTATCCGCACTCTGTCTGGGCCTCGGTGCCAGAACTTGCCATGTAAGCCATCCGTGTCGATTCCCGACAAAAGACGTTCATGTTCTCGAGCCAGTCGTGAACTTGGATACGCCCAGGACGACATCCAGAACATGGTCATCAACCTCAGGCAAGGAGATAACTTCGCGCCCACATTCTTGACTGTCGTACGTTGAAGACTCCCTCGTGCATTCGTGCAAGCGATGACGATGGTCCAAGAACCCAGCGGGCACCTTGCCCACCATCGTGGCAGGCGGCCACAGTTACACCAGCACCGCAGAGGTGACAGCCTATCTTGTAAAGCACGCCCCCAAGCCAGTCAAGCCCGGAACATCGTTCGTCGCAAAGATTCACGAAGACAAGTATGATCCAAACTTTCCAATGCTCCTTGCCGTAGGCATCGGTCTGCCGGGGGTGAAATTATTTCTGACCCGTTCTCAGCGTTCCGACAGAGAGCTCGAGCAAAAAGCAGCGACCTTCGCTATGGACTTCATTCGAAACCGTGAGTCGCACCACATAGTGCTTTCGTGCGACCGACGCGTGGCCTTTAGGACAAGATGCACTTGAACGCTACTCTTCCCGGCCAGACGCTGCTCAACACAAGGCGTTCTACGACTCGAAGCTTGCCAACAACGGATACCTTCTCTCCATCTATCAAGGAACTGTGCTCGATGGAGACAAACAAGCATTCTTCCAGCGGTCCTTGGCTCACTGGGACAACCTGAATAAGTTCATTTCAGATGAGCTCGTGAAACTGTTGCCCGACACACCATTCTTTGGCGGTGAGAATCCTAACGAAGACGATTTTCATCTTGCCGCATGGCTCGCCCGAGTTGCTTTTGTTGCCGGAGGTGGCAAGGAACAGGACGGCATTCGAGCGTTAGAGAACGGTTTAGGGGATAAACTTCATCCAAAGGTTTCTGCCTATTGGGGCGCATGGAGCTCCAGGAAGAGCTGGCAGGAGGTGTACGGTCGCGGCTTACATTAGGCGAGAGCGCAGGGAATGAAAGTGTACATGGGTGTGGGTGAACGACAGAGGCAGCTATGACCTGACCGCGGTCTGGGAGGACACATTCAGCCGTGCTCTAGACTCCTCAAGCATCTCGATGCGACAATGGTTCAAGCTGGGCGGAACGTGGTGAGTCGACACACTCGACAAGAGAAAACCCTACATCGTCTGGATCTCGTCAGCAGCCCGAAATCCGATGGCAAATTCATCCTCTGTGGGTTCAGCAGTCGAGGTGCGAGCCAGCTGTATGGCAGAATCGTAATAGTGCAAGGCGGTCAATCCTTGATCATCCCTGGGTAAAAGAGGGAGAATAAATCGGAAATGATGTATCATGCGAGAGTGAGGTTTCAAAGGAGGGAGGTTGGGTATCACGAGGCGTGCTCGGGCATCTGCATATCAGTCAGAAAGCCGACTCGCGTTGACGAAGGAATTGACGCAGACCAGTATCGGCGATGGTATCGAGCAGACTGCGCCGAAAGCGAGTGCCACTGTGCTCAGTGCCGGGCACGGCCCAGCCGGGGTGGGTCGTCTCCCGTGGTTGACACTCGTAGCAGATCAAACAAGAGCGAGCAAACTCCTGGAAAATGTACTCGTGAACCGGCTGGATGGCTGTGTAAAGCGAAGAAACGTGGATGGGTGACATGGGCCTGCCTTTGCAACATCGCTTCTGTTGAGGCCACTGTGCGTTTTCGATATGCGCTGCAGCTTCCTCCGGATGGCGATGCGGCGCTTTGCACAAAATGCGACACTCAGAAGGAGCTGTTGAGCAACGTGAGGGATCAGCAACACGGGACGGCAGCACCGACACTGACCACCAGGCAGTATGTCGTGCTTATTGTGACAGCGTCCCAGTTGTTCGTCCAGGCGCGAGGTGCAGTTCTAACGGCTTGCTGGAGGAGTGCGAAGCAAGAAATGGCAAGAAAGCAAGCTACGACGAGGGCGATCAGCACATAACAGGCCTCTGAGACCCAGAAGAGCGTTCGTGAATGCGAGCGGTACATGATTGTGTGTGATCCCAATCTCCGTCTCAACATGTCTGTTCACGACCCACCGTATTACATCCTCGTCTCGCTCCAGCACAATTCAGCCAGCCAGAACGGTGCACTCATCCATGCCGACGTAGAGTATCGTTACGCCGACGACTCTCCTCGGTCGTTGCTTCCCCGGTTTCCCGACGAACATGTGTTGGTGTTCAACTATGATCCCGCCAGCGCAACGAAACCGACCATCAGCAGCACTTCCAGCCAACTCGCTTTAACTGGGGTTAAAGTCTTGCCCGCACCAGGGGCCCACGTAGACGAAGATGCCGGCAGGAACGATAACCTGTATATTTTGCAAGTCGCGACTACTTCCGACGACCAGTACGCCAGACAAGTCCATGGTGCTTAGATTCTTGCTCAATTTTCGAAAAAGGACTGGCAGCGGTGTAGACTCATCCCAAGCTTGTTTGCAGAATCCTCGAGCCATCGTCGCGCGATTCAAACAAAGGTTTGTTAGTGGGGCTCGAGCGCATCCGCCCAGACTCATCGACATGCAGGAATGCTGACCTTCGTCGCATACTCGAGTATCCAGGCACTCCGACAGACCACTTCTCCGAACTAAATCCTCAGTCTAATCCTCCTCTCTCATAGCGATATGTAGACCACGATCTTGAGAGCAATCCTGCTGTTTTCAAATGGCTGTTCCATTACATCTCGTTACACACTCTACCTCATCGCCGTCTACTGCCTCTCCCAGCTTTTCGTTGCTGTATCGCTGCCCCATTCCCGGGAGACCTTCCACTGGTCGTAGATGCTTTGGGCTCCTCTTCAGAAGCCAGTAACGCAGACAGCCTAGCTTGATATGAGTTTATTCCTTCGCGATCATGGCGTGGACGTACCCAGCCTTGACATCTCCATTCTGCATGGAATTTTGGATACTTGCAATCTTTCCTTGATGACTCTTGAATTCTTCGAGTGTTTGCGGGTCCAGGTTTTTCTAACTCTCGATGAGCAGATGAACGTCATTTGTTGGTAGTCACAGTCACCATGATGTACGGCATCCCAAGCATCATCAATCCGGTCAATACCATGATCATCACCATTGGACTCTGGAACATGGCTAGCAAATTGAACGATTCGCGGGGCTTGAAGTAATTGTTCTTGTGACGAGGGATCAAGATTATTGGATATCGTAAAAACATGGACGAGACAGATATCAGCGGTGTTCCGAGCATGTGGGATCTGACGTATGGTGGACTAGCAGAGTCTACGACATCCACGCGGAACTACGGCTCGTAGAGTCAGCGGGGAAGTGAAAGAGGGAAGCCGACTAGCGCACATGATCGAATACGTAGTCGTGTGATGTGACCGAGAGAACGTAGGTTCCTGGATCCACGCCTGGTCTTGTATGACAAAAAGTCAGTCACTAGGGATAACCGGTGGAGATGTACATACATGGTAAAGTTGCCGTCGCATGTTATACGACCAGAGTGTTTGCCCGCATCGAGGATGACTTTGGCAGGACCAAGTGTTCTATAATCTGAGAGTTATGAAGGCTAGCGCTTGCGATGGGACCGAAAGCCATGCTCACTAGGGCATAAATCATTCCATTGTACGTGTCCAATGAGGTCAAGGCAAAGACAGGTGCTGAACAAAGTCGGTCAACCGCTCTTAAACCAACACCTTGGAGCTCACCAGAACAGGAGTGCTGATGTACTCAACAGCCTCAGTTTCATGGTAACGTGGATTCCGCAAAGTGTCAGTAAAACTGATGTGAGCTGGACGGCAACACTGCTCATAACACAACAAGGCCAAACAACCACCTCCTGAGTTTCCGGCTTCAAACCTGCCAATCATGAGGCAAAGGAGGGCGAAGACCTACAAAAAGCTCATGTCACTGTACTCCCTTTCTTTTGGATTTCGTCAGCCTTACCAAGTCCTGGGTATGTCTGTCTTACACTAATCTGATCCAATCTCATATACGTCTAGTTGACTCGGAAATGTGCAGATTGGCTGTCACGGCCAAGATGGACTTGGTACAGCAATTGAGCACCGTGCTCCAAGGAACTGTCAAGCCTAGTACGATATTTGACTATCACGTCTAGTCTCGGCCTGACTAGCCCATCATTCAGTGATCACACAATGCTGCATTCATGAGCTATATCTCCAGGGAAAGTCACAACAAGCGGCGGTCGATTTCGCAAAATCGCTCGAACGCAGAAAATGTAACCATAGAGAGGCCATATTTGGGGATGAGTGCATTGCAAGCGTAGTCGGAAAGTCTTTTTCAGCTTCAGTCGATGCATGTAGTCTTGACGCTTCTGCAGGTGAATCTAACAAGCATCGCTATATCATGGCGACCCAATCGCAGGTGCTCCGCGTCAAACTCCGACTGATACCTGCGGTGCCGATCGTCCACGTAAATCGTGCTGTGATGATTTTAGAACCCCCCAGCGCTGCAACGTTGAAAGCCAAGCTGCAAGCATGTCGCCCACTGATATCTGGTCGTGCATTTACTAACCTTTGAGGTCTAGGGTGAGGAACAGGCATTTCGGCCTACTGCTGCAGAACTGGCTACGATTAGAGCCAGCAGCTCGGTTGAACCTCCCCGTAAGAGGAAGGGTCCAAAGGGTCCAAACCCTCTTAGTGTGAAGAAAAAAGCGGTATCTTGTGCAACGCGACCTATCTCTAACTCCCATAGGACCAACGGGGCCAAGCCAGTTACGGGTCAGAAGAGAAAGAGCATGGATATCGAGGACGAGGTAATACCTCCTACCACGCGAAAACGCAAGAGACATAGGAAGCATGCCACTAGTGAAATATATACACTTGTTCCCTTGTAGTCATTCCACGCAAGTGGGGGTACGTCGAACAGTCGAATCGGAATTGCAATCATACAGAGTGGTCAACGGTACAAATCATACACATACAGGAGTTTCGCAAGCACACTCAGCATCCACCACGCAAACGAAGTACTGAGTCGCATCAGCATAGAATTCGTAGAATATTCAGCTAGGCGACATACCGAGGTGCAGAGTACTCTCCTTCTGAATATTGTAATCGGAGAGGGTACGTCCATCCTCGAGCTGCTTCCCAGCAAAGATGAGTCGCTGTTGGTCAGGAGGAATGCCTTCCTTGTCCTGAATCTTTGCCTTCACATTGTCAATCGTATCGGACGACTCCACCTCCAACGTGATGGTCTTCCCGGTAAGAGTCTTGACGAAAATCTGCATACCACCGCGTAGACGAAGCACCAAATGAAGGGTTGATTCCTTCTGGATGTTGTAGTCGGAAAGTGTACGCCCATCCTCCAGCTGCTTCCCAGCAAAGATGAGACGCTGCTGGTCCGGAGGAATGCCCTCTTTATCCTGAATCTTCGCTTTCACGTTATCAATGGTGTCAGACGACTCCACTTCCAGCGTGATAGTCTTGCCGGTAAGGGTCTTTACGAAAATCTGCATGCCACCACGGAGACGGAGGACTTGGAAGAGTAAGGGCAAGGGCACATGACACAAACGATGAACATACCAAGATGAAGGGTCGACTCCTTCTGGATGTTGTAGTCGGACAAAGTGCGACCGTCTTCCAGCTGCTTACCAGCAAAAATAAGACGCTGCTGGTCGGGGGGAATACCTTCCTTGTCCTGGATCTTCGCCTTAACGTTATCGATAGTGTCCGATGACTCGACCTCCAAAGTGATTGTTTTGCCTGTCAGCGTCTTGACAAAAATCTGCATTCCGCCACGGAGACGGAGAACGAGATGGAGAGTGGACTCCTTCTGAATGTTGTAGTCAGACAGGGTACGGCCATCTTCGAGCTGTTTTCCAGCAAAGATCAAGCGTTGTTGGTCGGGGGGGATTCTATAGATTGTAAGACAGAAAGTGTGTCGAGCGTGAATATCGGAGACTCACCCCTCCTTGTCCTGTATCTTGGCCTTGACGTTGTCGATAGTATCGGAAGACTCGACTTCGAGGGTAATGGTCTTTCCAGTGAGAGTCTTAACAAAGATCTGCATGATCAAACGATGTGTGAGGGCAGGTGACTGGTGGGTTGTATCAGCGATTCTGGCTGAGACGGGTGTCTTGAGGACGCCTTATATGTGCTGGTTCAATCGGAGTTTGAACTGCTGACTCATGAGCTTTTATGCATAATTTTACTGTTAATTTAACTATCCAAGCTCCGACTTGGAATTTGCTGGAAGGTACTGCGGGTGTGTAGATGTATGTACGTGACAACATGAGTAAATCGAGAGTGCATTCACTAACTCTGTGACTTAATGTGAAAGCACGCCTTGACCAGAATGGTTAACATTCGTGACACCATAGCCTTATCGTTAAATCCTTCTCCATCGAGGCGGAAGCGATGATCGCTCGCTCGGGGTGTGTCTGATCCATTCCCATTAGCAATACGCCC
>JBBPKC010000105.1:37776-52832 GCA_038089055.1 Tylopilus aff. balloui | reverse complement strand
ACATAGATAATCAACTAAGATTGTCAACTTCAGTTCATGTTCTTTTCCTCTTGTTCTCCTATGATCTTTATCAGAACTTGACATTCTTGACCCTTAGATCTCTGATCCTCCAACTCCCAACCCTCCAACCTCTATATCTTTGACTTCCAGACCTTCAACCCTTCTATCTGAAATCCCAGGGCACATCACACAAGGTAAAGCCAACATCCTGTTCATCTCAACTCTAGAGTTCCAGAGTTGCACAGGAGTCTGTCTATCTTGTCTTAACAATATAGAGGAGAATTGGATAACTAAGTCTAAAGTTGGAAGAAAGTATGTACTAGAGAGATTAGAAGGAAAATGATTCCAAAGCATAGCCTTAAAGCTATGCTTCAAGGCGAGTACTAGTATCAGAGTTGTCTAAGCAAGAAATAGAATGTAAAAATATAAGTAATAATAAAGTCATAGTAAGTTACTAATGTACAAGTCCAAGCACAGCAACTATAAAGAGAACATAAAGCAATCTGAAGTTACAATGGAATAAACCCAGAGTCTCCAGGAGTTTGACTCTAGAGTTCCAGGATATAACATTATCCCATTACCATCATCACTTACCACAAGAATTTACTCTATATCAAAGACCCACACAAGCTATCTAGAAGGAAGGCTCAATGAAATATGTTTTTATAGGACTTCAACATCATCTAGAAAATCACTCCTGGCACTTGGATAGCATTTGCTGATATGTTATCCCATCCGGATTCCATGTGCTTGCTGCAGCAACATTGGCGGATGAGACAAATTGGTTAACAAGGGTAAGTTGAGTGTAAAGGCTGAAAATAAGCACCTTGTCTTGTATCCGCCTCGAGCGACTAAATCGTGTACGGAGACCAGTAAGGTTGTTCAAGGGCGTTGAGTGATCAGGGTATCCTATCGGCTGAAAACTCAGTGCTTCTTAGCCGAAGACAATCACATCCCCAAGGTCCTAAACAACCCTGAGTCTGCTGTTATCGAGCGGAAAGGCGAATTGCGAGGTTGTTCAAGGACAATGAGCGATCAGGGTGTCCTTCAGGCAGATGGCTCAGTGCCTCTCGGTCGAGGACAATCGCATCCTCGAGGTCCTGAACGACTCCGAGTTTGTTGTGATGGGTGGAGAGATGAACTGCGAGGTTGATCAAGGACGATGGGCGATCAGAGTGTCCTTTCTGCCGAAGGCCCAGTGCTTCTCACTCAAGGACAATCGCATCCTCGAGATCCTGAACGACCCCGAGTTTGATGTAACGAGTCCAGAGATGAACTGCGAGGCTGTTAAGGGGCGATGAGCGATCAGGGTATCTTTTCGAACGAAGGCTCAGTACTTCTCGCCCGAGGACAATCGCACCCTCGAGGCCCTGAACAACCCCGAGTCTGTCGTAACGAGTGGCGAGACGAGCTGCGAGTTTGTTCAAGGACGATGAGAGATCTGGGTGCCCTATCGGCCGAATGCGCAGTACTTCTCGGTCGAGGACGATCGCATCCTCAAGGTCCTGAATTCGTTGTAATGAATCCAGAGACGAGTTGCGAGGTTGTTTGAGGAGGTTGAGCGATCAGGGTATCCAACCAGCAGAAGGCTCAGTGCCTCTCGGTCGAGGACGATTGCATCCTCGAGATCCTGTACTAGTGGAGAGATGATTCGCGAGGTTGATCAAGGACGACGGGCGATCGGGGTGTCCTTTCGGCCGAGGATGGTCATATCCTCTGGATCCTGAATGACCCCGAGTTTGTTGTAACGAGTGGAGAGACCAATTGCGAGGTTGTTCATAGAGATTGAGCAGTCAGGGTGCCCTTTCGGCCGAAGGCTCAGTGCTTCTCGATTGAGGACGATCGCATCCTCGAGATCCTGAACGGCCTCGAGTCTGTCGTAAGGAGTGGAGAGACGGACTGTGAGGTTGATCAAGGACGATGAGCGATCAGGGTGCCCTTTCGGTCGAAGGCTCAGTGCTTCTCGGTCCTGAACAACCCCAACTCCACTGCAACGAGTCCAGAGACGAATTGCAAGGTTGATCAAGGAGATTGAGCGATCAGGGTGTCCAATCGGCCGGAGGCTCAGTGCTTCTCGCTCGAGGAGGATCGCCCCCTCGAGGTTTGTGGTCACTCCAAGCCGATTATAACCACCATAAAGATGAATTCCAAGCACCGTCAATGCGACGGCTCATGTCCCATGTCCCGGTGGGTAAAGCTCTAGAGCTTTGCAGCCGAGAACGATTGCCTCTTTGATGAATCTCGTTCCCTCTCCTTGCTTAAATTTCGCAAAGAGAGCTGTTGCTCGCAAGTGCAGTGTTTGCTGACCGTCGAGTCAGAATTTCAATGCTATGTGTCTGAGTAGAAACACAATGTTACCTTCTGAGTCCGTCTTGGCTGGTCGAACGGGCCGCAATACGATTGCTCAGTGGAACACGTCAATTGACTTGCTGTGCTTGGGCATAGAGCTAATTCTAAGAAGGTAAATGATGGTAACGCGACTTTGGGTTGACCCGTCAGTCATCCCGGCATCACAGAGAGAAGGCTTGCGGCATGTCCTTGAAGATGCTCATCATAACACTACCGATACAAAGCTACCTTGTAGGCGTGGAGGCAACAGAGGAACCGCGTATCATCTATTTTTCGGTCCCAGCCGGTGCCAACTCCGGGGTGGCGAGTCGGCGCCCGCCGCATTCAGTCGATGAAATCAATAGCAACCATTGCGCGCTGCGACGGAATTACAAAGGTGGTCGAAGAGCGAAATCACTGTCGAGCGCTACAGGGAGGGTTATTGACCAAAATTGGAGGTGTCGTGACCGAGAGAATGACAGTAGCAGCGGAGATGACTGCGGCGGAGGAGCGAGGACTCAGCACGTCTAGCCAAGGAGTTCTTTGGGCGGTACCCGACCAAAGGTTCGGTCGTCAGCTGGTCGTGTTCCTGCTCGTAGACTGTGGTCGGAATATCTGGAAGAGAATCAATGCAACACCAGCCGACAGAGTGTACGAGGCCAAGCAATGTCTTCGATTTGTCATTACCACTGTTCTTCCCTGTCTGCACATGACCAGCCCTTCGTCTCGCCCCCACCGGACCACCGACATCTGCATCGTCTCCATCTCCAACATCCACAATACGCACGGCACCCAACCAAATATTGTTCCCATCAGGCGACATTCTTGTCCACGCTGGCAACTTCTCCTAGTCAGGCACACTCGACGAGCCCTGCGACGCCCTTGCGTGGCTAAGCGCGCAGCCCCACATCATCAAAATCTTCATCGCTAGGAACTGTGCTGGCAGAACCTGACACACGCGCGCCATTCACCAGGTGCACCCTCGACTGACGTGCCTTGTGAATGACCTCGTCCTGCGCATCGACGAGAGTCCCTACCACCCCCGACAGGGCCTGGACTGCCGTCGGTATTTCAATACCCGCGTTTCCCCCCATCCGATCCCCGCCATCTCTCTGGCCCGCTCCTCCCTGTCGCCGAGGACGGTGCCCCTGATGTCGCACAGACGGTGAAGATGAAGGTAAGGGTGATGGCAAAGAAAACGAATGTGTGAGTGCTGGAGCGGAGAAGGGAAGACAGCACGACCGGTAAAGCAAAACATGCACTCATCGCAAAGCAACATAGAGCAAACCGTATCTATAAGCAACTGCACTGGATTGAAGCTGGCAAGTCCAACATTGACTTGGATCCAGGTAAGACGACGCTTGAAACTTACCAGCGTAGTGGCCCAGGTCAATGCAGAAATAATTCCAGACACGATGAGACCCGGCTTGACTGAGCGTGACACGGAGGTAAAAATCTTCCGAATTTCGAGGTGAAACTCCAGTATATCCTGCCTGAATGGCGGTGAAGCCGACTATGAAAACACTGAAGGACAACCCAATGCTTCGAATTGAAGGGCGCGTGAAGCTATTTCCATCTGACTGGCTATACTTCCCAAGATTTTGTCCTTGTGCGGCATAAAGACGTACACCGACACCGTATCCTGCACCTTGCGGATGAACTTGATTCCCAGGCATGCTGTACAGAGAAGTGTGCCCAGTCCATGACTGTCAAGGTGAAGAAGCTCGGCGTTCGAGTTACCCGCAAAGTCTTGTGCTTATCAGTGACGTTTGGGGAGCTTGCAGCCTAGGCAAAGATAGGGCTTTCCATAACAAAAATAAATGAACACCTTCCCCGGGTGTTGACGCCCCGTGGACTATGGCCCCTATAGATTCCTACGTGCACAGACAAGCTGATTCTTCTCGACGAAACATAATCTTGTCCGGTGTTCGGGAAATAGTAGCACGGGCGTCACGGTGATATGGATCAACCCCCGGATGTAGTTGTCGCCATGGCCGTGGGGAGCAAGGGCATCAAGCTTTCAGCCTTCAAGCGCATTGCGCCCGGAGAGTGCCCACGCTCAGGCTCATGGGTCAGATCGAGCGCATCGAAGGGAGAGAGACGCGCGTCAAGGCAACATGCGGGGTGTTGACTAGCGCTCACTGAGAACCCCCACTGCTGTTAGCAACGAGTCTTAGGGCAAAGCTGGCAAAGCACAACGATGACGCCATACCAATGATCCGACCCGGCCGAGACACAATACTCTGGCTGAGCCTGCACAGCAGGCACAAGCTGTTTCCCGCCCGCCACAGCTGATGCGATAACGAACAAAACGGCAGCTTGTGGATTTCGGTCACCACTCCCTATATTTCAGGTTGAGGCTCCCCAGGCGTTCATGATGATCTGTACTCGAAGCATTCAAGGGGTTCCTAACGTCTAGCGACAGCCGAGTGAACTCGTCTTTCCTACCCGCCCAGATTTAGTGATATCCTGAAGCGGGAAGTGAAACTCAAGGTCATTCAGGGAGGCCTCGAGGATGTGATAAGCACTGAGCATTCAATCTAAAGGACACCCATACCAAGTATTCAACCACTTCCGCTGTAATGAGAATCAGTTGTCTACATCCTCTCAAGAGGTCGTATGCTCAGTAGTCGCATCGCAGCCCCTAACACATCTCGTGCACAGACATACAACCAAAGTCTTGCCTTTGCCTTCTCCACGTCTGGTTCACCCTTCACTATGAGTGTCTCCCAAGCACTCGAGATTGCGTGTGCGAGACGAAATGCAAACGTGACCACACCACTTGGTTCGTGCGTCTTGAGCGCAGTCTTAACCACGTCCGGATATGACCCAAGCAACATCGCAATGTCTCGGGCATGTGCAGACTCGGCGAGTGATGAGGTGTCCATTTCGGAAGGTGGAGGAAGAGGAAGGAGCCCCGGGTTTTTGCGTTCCATGGATGTTAGTCGGACATGAGCGTATTGCAAGTAAGGCCCAGTGTCACCCTCGAAGGACAGCATGCGATCCCAATTAAAGTTGTAATTATTGATCCTGTCAAGCGAACGTCAGACCGTCTGTTTTGGTCTGCAACGTAAAGGCTTACCGTTTCGCGGCCATATCTTGTATCTTGATGCCAGTGATACCGACTTCCTGACTTACGTGCTCTGGGTCTTCGATGGCGTTGTACTTGCCTTCGTTCCGCTTCATCTGCTCGTGCATCACGGACGCCGCTTCCTTGATTATTTGGTCCAAGAATACTGCCGTGCCTTTTCGAGTGCTCATACCAAGCACCATGCCATAGTTGACGTGTTCAAGACGATCGGCCCATGAGAAATCCATGAGCTTTAGTATCTGGAAAAATTGAGCAAGGTGCAGATCTTGCTGGGACGCGACGACGTAGATCATCTTGTCGAAATGGTATTTTTCCCATCGTTCGATTGCGCCAGCAATATCTCGAGTGAGATATATTGAGGTTCCGTCTAAGAGTTTGAGCGTCAGATCGTCTCTCTAATATCCAAAGTTGAGACGCACCTGCTTTTCGGAGGACCGCCTTGCCCAGCTTCCACTTCTCCAAATCGACGAGCTTTGCTCCGTTCACGTCGCTTATCAGCCCGAGCAGATCGAGGCGTTCGATTGCCGTGTCCATCCATCGCTTTCCAACCTCGCTCTCTCCGGTGTATCGTTCGAAGGAGACATTCAGCCGATCGTACTCCTCGACGTATTTCTTGATGCTTAACTCCCGCCATTCCCGCCATTTGGCAAGCACGCTCTCGTCACCGTCCTCCATCCGTTTGAACATTTTTGCGGCCTCTGCTTTGACAGTGGGGTCTGTATCGGCCTCCTTGCTCACTTTGACATAAATGTTGTACAGGTGTTTGATCGCGTCGTTGGATAGCTCCGCTCGGGAACCGTACTTTTCAAATCCAGAGGCTATCATGCCGAACTGACCGAATGCTGCATGTCAGCGCCTGCATCGGTGAGAGGTGAGAAGCCGTCACCTGCGTGCCCCAATCTCCGAGATAGTTGATCGAAACCACTTCCCAGCCGCATGTTTTGTAGAGGTTTGCCAAGAATGCACCGATGATTGTGCTTCGGAGGTGACCGACGTGGAACGATTTAGCGATGTTGGGGGACGAATATTCGATGACGACTTTCTTCCCGGCGCCGGTGGTGTTCGTTCCATACGATGGTCTTCCAGAAGGACTGCTGTAAGTGAGAGCGTGGATTTGGTGAAGAACTTCGCGGATGAGACTTGCGTTGTTTAGTTGGAAGTGCAGGAACTGCCTGTCGTGTGTTATTGACGCGATGAAGTCGTCTGGTTGGAACTAGGGCAAAAACTTTGTTAGCACGTTGGCATCGGCCCGCGAGGCAACGCACATCGTCTAAGACACGTTTTGCGAGTTCGTCAGGCTTCCCGGGGAGACGAAATCGGGGAAGGGCTACCGTGAAGTCGACGCCCTTTTTTCCGTAGTCGACGCCGGTGTACGCTTGATCTATG
Source organism: Tylopilus aff. balloui (assembly GCA_038089055.1). Taxonomy (NCBI): domain Eukaryota; kingdom Fungi; phylum Basidiomycota; class Agaricomycetes; order Boletales; family Boletaceae; genus Tylopilus; species Tylopilus aff. balloui. Next base: position 46,027 of record JBBPKC010000105.1, on the reverse strand, counting down.
GTGAGCTGCGGTAGCCTGTCGGATATTCGTTTTGCGATGGCGGTTCGGAAGGCATCTAATATGCACGAAGGGGGATCCGTTCCGTGGACGTGCGGCAGAGAAGGGAGGGAGGAGACCATCGATCCAAGACGTCGGACGAGATTTGGCACCAGCAGGAACTTCATGGCGGGAGGGCCGGCTATGATATCTATTTAATTATTTAATTATTTAATTAATCGCCTCAGTAGTCCACGTCTATGAAGAAAGAGCCCTGCCATAGTAATGATATCACAGCTTCAACGTCCATGTCCCTGACGCAGCCTCCGTCTTCCGCTCGCAACGACTCCCTCATAGAACGCGACCGCGAAGGCCCCGGCCCCTCCAGCCTCGGTCTACTTTCCGCCCGCAGACCCTCGTGGGCCCCACTGCTCCACGATCTTCCGCAAGACAGCAACATATCCGTCCCCGTCGCCTCATACCGTGATGTCCCCACCCTCAATTTCACCAGCTCAGCAGTTCAACCATCTCGCCCCTCCATATCCCCAGAAGACGGGGGAAATTTCAGATGGAGCTTGCAAATCGCCATGAAAGACCTCGTTGGAGATGCGGTTGGAAACGTAAGTATCCGTAACATTAATCCATGGTTCGAGCATCTCTGACCGGAGGGCGCAGATGAGTATCAGCCCAACAAGTCGTGATATCGTCCTAGCAGCGTGAGCGGACGAGGTTCGTTCGACCGTGCCCTTTTCTGACTACAAACCATCAGCCGGCGAGGACTGTTTATCATTGACCTCGAGGCGCCCCTTGAAATACCGAGGTTCCTACCGCAGGGTGGTACCTGGGATGTGGCGGACGTTCAGTGGAATCCTCACCAAGCACGGGCAGAGTACATCGTCTCCACTTCCTCGCAAAAGCTGTGGGTTGTTCTGCTTGCTCGTGTCACCCTCTGTTTATCCAGTACCCAGCCTGATCTGGAACCTGATGATGGTTGGGAAGAGTTCCATCGAACATATCCTACATTCCCACTACCGTGCAATAACAGACATCAACTGGCATACATCCGAGCCGGACACAGTGTCTAGCGTCGGGATTGACTCATGGTTGTGGTCTTGGGACCTTCGAGAACCTCGCAAGCCAGTCATGGGTGGGTAACGTTTGCAGTATGCTCCTCTCTTTCTAACATCGCTCAGGACTTTGTGCATTCAATTGTAAGAGTTTCAGCAGTCAATTTTCCGCCTTCTGACTTCGCTTCAGCCGGAGGCACTCAAGTTAAATGGAATCGCCAGGATCCCAATATACTCGCCTCGTCGCACATGGATGAAGTCCTCATTTGGGACCGCCGAGTTAGTCTCCAGCACCGAGTCTCTATGATCCCTAACGTTGGATGCACAGAAAGGCTCCCTCCCTACCGCCCGTATCCGTGCTCACAGTGCCAAGATATACGGTATCGACTGGGCGCATCATCGAGTCCATGACATCGTTACGTGTTCTCTTGACAAAACAATCAAGGTGTGGAACGTGCAAGACACATCGCCTCCCGACTTTCCTCAGAATGAGTCTCTCTTTCAAAAAGGCTCAAAAATTTTACCTCAGCCTCTGATGATAATTTCGACTCGTTATCCCGTGTGGAGAGCACGCGATTTACCATTCGGAAGAGGTATACTGAGTTTACCTCAAAGAGGCGAGACAGCTCTTGAAATGTGGACGGCCGGTAACGACACCGTACCGGTGGAGGTATTCGAAGGCCACACCGATGTGGTCAAAGAATTTGTCTGGAGAAAGGGAGGCTTGGGTGCGTCGTGTCCACCCTTTTTCATCTAACCAAAGCGTGTGATGATGATCACCCACGTACAGAAGGAGCAGAGTACCAGCTGATAACATGGTCCAAAGATCGAACCTTGAGGTTTTGGCCCATTGATCCGGAGACTATGGAGGCAGGTACCCCCCTCAATAACGGGTAAATCGACCGTGCTTACGTCCCCATTTAGAAAACGGGATACATCGTTGGATCTCCCAAAGTACCTGCTCGATCACGCTTCTTCACAGACTTCGGAAGATCGCACCAATCCTTCCGATACGTCCCAGAAGGGTCGGACTTCGTCCCGGCGTTATCTGCGCCGGTTGGTTCGCGAAGCATATTAGCAGAAGTGCGCGCTGGACCGGCACCCACACCCGGGATAAAGAAACCCACGAATCCTGTGCTGCAACCTCATCATGGAAGTGCCGCGAGAGGCAAAGGAACCTTGTTGTTCGACACAAATCCGACCGCGGGCCAGCACCAAGCACACCCCCGTTATCCACTCGCCCCTAACGAGAGTCTTCAAAGTCGCAAGCGAGAAGACCAGGGCGAAAATCATAGCGAAAATCTAAGCCAGTTCCAAGCAGACAAACGAGCTATCCCGATCCCAAGTACAACTATGACCATGTCCCGAGGCCATGTAGGTGGTGGAAAGGGCGCTCGGATGGGTATGGATGCATTCACGTGGTTGGCGAGTGTCCGCGTTGGTGAAAAGAGGGACGAGAGTTCTAGCAGAGACAGTGGGATAAGTGGTGGATCAAGACCGAGAGTGGAAGATGGTGAGAGTACGACGGGTCAGGAGCACAAGAGGGAGAGAAGCGAAAGTCGGCTTGGGGAAGGAAATGAGATCGAGGGATCTCAGAGTTTACCCGACGAGTGAGTGCCAATTTCTAGTTGCGACGCGCGAACGGATGCTGACGAGTGCAGAATCACATCAGTGCTCAAAAAGCTTTCCTCTTCCAAGATTCGGCTCGAAAAGGTAGGTTATTCAGCTCCTCCTCCCACATTACTCACTGTTGTCAGCACGACCTCACCAAAAAGCGTACCTGTACATTGGGCCTGCACGGTCCCTGGGGAGAGTCGTCATCCGTCTTCATTCGCATTTCTTTCCGATTTCCGAAAACTTACCCCCATGCTCCCCACCCTGAAGGTACACCCGAAATCGATCTCGAGCGCAGCCCATTAATATCGATCCAAAACCGAGCGTTCATGCTCCGACGCCTCAAAACCATCCGAGAGCGCCGCCGACCGTGTCTTGAGGCGTGCCTCAGATTTTTGTTGTTTGGGGACGAAAACGAACAGGCGGGCATTTCTGTGGACCTGAGATCTGAGTCATCTTCGGAAGAAGATGAGGGGCCGGCTACGAGAAAGTCTAGGGACTTTACAGTCTCGCTGTTGAGGAACAATAAGAATCTGGCAGAACCGAGAACCTCACAGGGAGTTTTTGGTCCAAACGGTAGGCCTTACAAAATTTGTATTCCACATGTTACGGATTTACAGAGCACCTCTCGGACAGAGGAGTTGATCTGCTTCTTCAGAGCACCGCCCAGGATAGTACGTCCCCATCAAATCAACGGGGAAGGCGAGCTTTCGAGATCCCCGAGCGTACACTCCTCACGATTCTTCCAATCCCCTGCATTGTTGTCCGATGCCGTTCGCCGTCTTGGACTCGCTGCTACAGACCAGCGCCCGGAAGTGGACACCCGACGACCGGGGGACAGCGAACAGACGCTCCGCATCATGACCAACCTCCTCACCTTCTCCCAGCTTAGAGCGCGGCGCGAAATCGCCTTCGAGACAATGGATAGCACCGTTAATGATCAAGGTGGTACTATGACCCCCACACGGCGAAGTACCGTCTTTATTAAGGTATCGAGTGATATTTCGCTTGCGCGGCGCAGGGTTGCTGCAGCGTATATTTTCCGAGCAACCACACTTGAGGATCTGTGTCGGCACAACGCGAACGTCGCCAGGGAACTTGGACAATTTTCCCATGAAAGAATGTTCAGAACACTTGTATGCCTGTTCCCTGCTCACGCGGCAAAACAGAATATCTTTGGAGCGGCCGCTCGCAGGATCATTAGTCAATTGTTGGTATGTTTTCTGATCCCGGAATGACTTTGTTCATTGAGATACACAGGCATGGGGAATTTTGCGCGACCCATGATGCGCAAGGCCTTGCTATGTTCGCCGTTGTGCTTCTCAAAGCCTATCTGTCCGTCGAACGTGAGTATGTTTTCATGGATGAAATCTGGTATCCAACCCGTGAACTGCAGCTGCCGCTCACACGCCATCCACTAAAGAACCCTCCCCCATTGTCCCAAAGAACGAAGGCGACTACTTTACCCTAGCGAATTCTAGGGATCCCCGAGCAGCCGTAGTGTCCCCCGCATGGCCTCGACTTCCATCTGCGTCCCCAACTACTACTAACTATGCTGTCGCGTCTTCTCTTTCTGCGTCCAATTCCTCTCGAGGGTCGTGGTCGAGTCTATTTAACACGGGGAGTGTCCGTCAATTCATGTCGGGCGTTCAAGAATCAATCTCAACACCACTGGATACATCGTTGCCTAGCAAGTCCGCTGTGCCCATCCCTCAGCGTGAAACAGTGCTTCGCCTGCCGAACATTGATTCTCCGCGGCACTCGCGCAGAAAAGACATGACTTCGACCGTGGTGCCTATATCCAAGTCCTGGTCCGAAACGCATGTGGTATCCCCAGGTCGGCAGTCTCCGTTCCCGTCGGCGTCGGGGAGCTATGGGAGACGCGCAGAGCGTTCACAGACCGCCAAGACGAAGCAAGCCATACAGGAAAAGAAGCTGGTCGTCGTCGAGGACTCCCAGCAGTATACGCAAAGGTATAGCTACTCTCTCCGTGTTCCGTTTTCAAGTTTACGTGAACGTACCGCTAGAGCGAAGCTAGACCCTCAGTTCCTGTCGCAGTTGGCATGCCATATACTGGCGTACGCAGACATGCTGTTCCGCTGGCAATTGTTGAATAAACGGCTCGAACTACTGGGCGCAGTCAAGACGTCGCCCTTCATAAGGACTCCGCCTCAGAATCTGGATATGAGATTTGGTGCTCTTTTACCCCCTACGGATGTTTCGGGCAACGTTGACCCTCAGCTAAGCAGACATTCAACCTGCATGCGGACTGTGTGGCCACAGCCAGTCGCCTGATGACGATGCTTGTTCCATGTGTGGCAACCATCGGACGAGTCCGCGCTGTTCAGTGTGTAGACTGTCGGTGAAAGGTAAGTTTGCCAATGCCGACTCCTCTCGGTCGCCCTCTAACACACGGGACGTCCAGGACTCGCACGGAACTGTGGACGGTGTTTACACGTCACCCACGTCAAGTGTTGGCGAGACCAACGGTCCGATACCTGTGGGACGGGGTGTGGTTGTCATTGTAGCGGCTCGGATTCAGGTCCGATTCCGAAGAGCAGTTCGTTTGCTCGTTTGCCTGCATCTGCTTCAACCGCCTTGGTGTAATGGTGCTCTTGGGTTGGTCCAAACGGCCGTCCAACGCCTGGCCCTCCTGGTCTGGCCGGTGTCGGCTCGCAAGTTGCCCAGACTGCGACGAACCCTCGTCAGACTTGCCCATTCTTCGACGTGCTTATCATATCTGCACAGCACCTTAGCTCTCGGAGATAACGTCCGCTTCTGCCTCAGAGATCGTTTGCACCACTTACCATTTCACGATGGTAGAAGACCATGCATGACTCATAAACCACACGCTCGTTCTATGCTTATAATATGGTGCCCATCTGGTAATTGTAGCGTATTACGAGGATAGGTTGAACAGTGACTCCTACGGCAACGGACGCCAGCACCCAAGTCGCCCACTCTTGCTATACCCTGACCAATATGGCCATGTACACCACCTGGATGACTGCTTCAAAGAAGAGGAAAGTGATGCGTCGTTTACGTTGAATATGCGAAACTGTGACAGGGGTCGCGGCGCTAGATAGGTCGGGTAGAACGACTGAACGAAGGGAACGGAGCTGACAAGGCCAAGTCAGATCATTGAAGATGCGAACGTGAGCAAACGACTCGCCATGAAGAAGGCATTGGCAGCAAACGCATAGAGGAACACTATCGAGTATATCGTAATCCCCGGGTTTATCAACCCCGTGAGGAGCGTCAAAATTACCCTGTTATACAGCGGTGAGTAGTCGATCTGGGACGCGGGTAGCTACCTACCCGACGAACTTGTAACCTCCGTAGGCAATGAGATCTATGACTTGTCCCGGGCCCTGAACATTGAGCAAGTAGCATCCACCCTTGACGAAGAGAAAGTCAAGCAACACCACGACGAGGGCGCGGGACGCGGATGCGCCGAGGATTTGTGGGTGAAAGCGTTCCTGGAGACCCGTCTGAAGGGCTGCTACGAGAATATAGGTCACGAGGGCCATAACTGCGGGGGTGAACAGGAAGTGCGACGTGTGGTGAGAAAGGGGACGTACCGGGTATATACAGGTCTGGACAATTTATGTCGTCTCTCGGGGGTTGCCACTCGGTCTGGCCGGTCTCCAGGCGACGTATTTTCCGCGACCATGGTCTATGCCTCCAAGGAAACACGACGAGTTGCAGTTTTTTGATGACATACGAGCTGGAGACGTTGAAATGGTGTTTTAGGAGGGACAAGGGGATCAGTCCGCCGAACTGGGAGGCATTAGCGCGGTGTCGGGGCAAGAAGAGGGTGACTGACGTTCTTTTGCACGTATTCCTGTCCAGCGGCCACTGCGCTCTGGCCGAGCTGCATGCCGAACTGTGCGGTGGTGTCGTCCATGCCCCATGCTGCGAAATCTGGGATTTGGTGCTGCGCGGGCTGCTGGTATCGTTGGTAGCTCTGTGGGGACACGGGACCGGGCGTAGAGGGGGGCTCTGGGATAAAGGCGGGATGAGTGGGTACGGGATGTTGAAGGGGCGGCGGGGAACGAGAGTAGTAGTCGGCCATTGAAGTAACGTCGACGACAACTAATGTGCGCGCGACACACCGAATGTTGTCAAAACATAGCCAAATACCGCGTAGGAACGAACAGATAAAAAAGACAAGTCACTTGTGTTCTCCTTCAACATCCGTTCCTTCTCCTCCGCGACGCATCCCCCGCGTCGCCATGTCTTTCTCCCCAGTGCGTGTCACCAACACACCCGCCATCAAAAACGCGCCCCTCGTCGGTCTCGCCGAGGGCAATGGCTACTTCTCCAACTTGCACCTTGCAGCTCTCGTTCTTGGCGTTCCCTACGTTCTGAAACGCATCACTCCCTTCGTCAATCGTGGTGGGCTCAAAACCTACATCTTCCTCGTCGCCGTACTCGGCATCCCAATCACTCTCGCCTACTGGACGCTCGCGTCCACGTACGGGAAGCGCAAGAACCAGAAAGTCATCCTTCCGTCAAAGGAAATCGAGGAGTACATCACTATTCATGACCCGGAGCTCAAGGCTCTTTATCATGGCAAAGAGAAAATTCCTATGCAGGTCTTCCACGACGCATACTTTGAGGGAAAGATTGACTTCAACGGTATGTCTCATTGTATTCTGCCTTAATCATTTTCTCACGATTGGAAGGTGACGTGCTCGACATCATGGAACAACGACACGACTGGGCCAAGATGGTTTTCACGCTCGAGCTCTTCAAATACGTCTTCACGAACCTTTTGCCCGAAGTCATCGTTCACTCCAAGAGCCAGGACGAAGAGCAGGTCCGTGACCACTATGACAGAGGTGACGACTTCTATGAATGGTCTGTCCGCTCGTCCTCTTCTTGCCCTCTTTTTATCGACTCATTCCTCTAGGTTCCTCGGTCCCCGTATGATTTACACTTCGGGTGTCATAACCAACTTGGAGGAAGGTGAAACCCTCGAACAGCTCCAGGACAACAAGCTCGCTCTCGTTTGTTCAAAACTCAATCTTAAACCCACTGACCGTTTGCTCGACGTCGGATGTGGTTGGGGCACTTTGGCCGCATTCGCCGCAAAAAATTACGACTGCGATGTTACTGGAATCACTCTTGGAAAGAACCAGACCAAGTTTGGTAACGAACGGATCAGGAAGAGCGGTGTCACTCCCGACAGAGCAAGAATCTTGTGTATGGACTACCGTGAAATTCCTGGCGGACCTGGCCACTTTACCAAGATTGTTAGCTTGGAGATGGCCGAACACGTGGGAATTAGGCGCTACGCTGCTTTCATGAGACAAATGTACGATCTGTTGGATGACGACGGCATTTTCGTTCTTCAAGTTGCTGGTATTCGCCCGTCCTGGCAGTACGAAGACCTCATTTGGTAGGTTCCATACTGACACTGATAAGATCAAACCTCACTCTGTACTCGCTAGGGGTCTTTTCATGAACAAGTACATCTTCCCTGGGGCGGATGCCTCTTGCTCTCTGGGTTGGGTCGTTCATCAGGTCGAGGCCGCCGGTTTCGAGGTTAAGAACATTGACGTCCTTGGTGTCCATTACTCCGCCACTCT
>JBBPKC010000105.1:23083-37679 GCA_038089055.1 Tylopilus aff. balloui | reverse complement strand
CTTTGGAAATGGTATCTTAATTGGGTGAGCAACAAGGACAAGGTCGTCGAGAAGTATGGCGAACGGTCAGTCACTTTATCTACCTTGGTGTGCATGGCGATGCTAATGCTTCTGTTGGCAGGTGGTACCGTATCTGGGTGTTCTTCCTTGCCTACTCGACCATCGTCGCACGGCAAGGATCGGCCTCTGTCTTCCAGTTGACCTTGCACAAGAACCTGAACGCATACCACCGTATCAACGGCGTTCCCTCGCACGCTTCGATACATATCAGGGCGCGTGATGGTAGAGAGTGGGCCTCCATCGAGTGAATTCGGCTGCTCTTGGATTTCGAAACTACATGATAGACACTTACGTGCGCAGCAGATGAACTACTTTGGGTTGTCGTTTATATACCATCGTCTGCTTAATCTTAATTACCCAGACCTGCCCGTTGCTCATCAGCCGTGGGGCGTGTCGCATTTGGAGACTTGGCCTACGTGTCTGCCAGATGCGGTTCCCTGTTCCATCATATAAGGGAGAAATAGCATGATGGGTGAAACTATGCATAACTGTATGTAGTGTTCACACAATGAGGACTAACGCACAAAACGTGACATGTGTGATCATCAATTCATGTATGTCATAAAGTTAAAAAGGAAAAGGAAGATCAACGAGCGTGAGGAGGTTGGATCAAGAGGGGAACGCCCCAGGAATGGTCGGTCTACGACGTTCGGGGTGGTGATAATACGTCCCATGACGCCGCTTGGGCGAAACAGGCGACGAAGAGGAAGAGGACGTGGCGCGGTTGGGGTCTTCCTGGGACGCATGGCTCGCCGTTTCGGCCAGCAGCCGAGGCGTCGCACTCCCGTACCCGTCCGACAAGTCGTCGTCGTCGTCGTCGTCCATGAGCCAGTCGTCCCCTTCGGGGAGCATGATCACGCCGGACGCAGGATCATAGCTGAGACGGTGCTGACGGATACTGTGTGACGGCCCTGCATCGGGCTCTGCCCACGGGTTCGAGGCTTGCGTGTCAGAGATGAGAGGATGCACCTCATGTGGTGAAGGCGCCTCGTTGTTCTCGCCGTTTGCGTTGGTCCAGGGACGTCGCGTGTCCTTCTTCCGCAGCAAACTGTAACGGTTGCGCAGACTCAGAACGATCCCGTTGGTCGAATTGAGTGGGATTTTCAGCAGGTTGTTGCGATCGCCGTTCACAAGCGTCTGTCCCTTCTTCAATGGGAGCCAGGGTTCAGGAAGGACACCAGTAAATGCTGGGTGTCCGTAACGTCGTTTCCCAGTGCTGGAGTTCTGGTTCAGCATGAGTCACCAAACAACACGGGCGAGACTTACTTCAAAACGCCATTGTACCAGTTTGCCATTGGCGGTTGCGACTACAATCCCGGGTTAACAGGACCACGCCGTTGAGAAAAGAGAAGTCTCACATAGTCCGTCCTTTCATCCTCTGGAGCAACGTATAACGTCTCGTCGTTTTGTGCATATCTCCTGCGGCTTAGGTTGCTACGGGGATGCATTAAATCAGACTCTAGAGCCACCAGTGCGTCTCCGTCGTACCTCTGTGACCACGTCACCGGGTGGCCTTCTCTCAACCCCACAACATCCGCTGCATCCTCGCCCCTCTCTACTTCGCACACGGAACTTAGACAAACGGCGTTACTCAGTGGCCGGAAGATCTTGTGAATGTACCAGGCCCATGTAGCAGTCGCCATTACCAGCGGCACGAGAAGGGACGACATGATGTAGCATTCTCGCAACGTGAGAATGCCAATCATGAATATCTGGAAGATAATGATTCCCCAGATGAGCCGTACAAAGGTCAGCGGCCAAGCTTGGCCACGCGATTCGTAGGGCTTGTAGAACACTGCAAACGGAGATTGGTCTAATGGTACTCGTCGAAAGCTGATGCCCCAACTTACCAAATAAAAGCTTGTACTTGTAGACGATGTATGCTACCCCAAAATAGATAGCACCGAAAATGACGATGAGTGGTTGTACTACACTGTACAAGATAGTGATGACGAAGATGAGAATTGCTTGGGGATATACGACACCGTAATTTATCATTGGGGGAGCATTCAACTCGGCGAAATCTGCTCGACGTTAGGGTCATAAAAGAAACAAGTGAGAACCACGCATACCTCGGGGGGTTCGTGTCCAGAATATCAGGAAGACCATGCGGGGAATTAACACCCCAAGGTTAAGTAGCTGCAAAGGCATGATGCCAAACCCTGGCTCCACCGTCAGCTGATCGTACAGCTACTGCCACGAATACCGACCTTGAAGGATGACATAAGACAGGAAGAAGTGCCTAGCAACGAGGTTAGGTGAGGAGATCACTCTGGCTCTTTGCAACTCACTTGGCTTGTCCTTGCTGCAGTGCTTGCGCCAGTTTCTCGGGAATTTTGGCGGGCGAGTTCGCCAAGTCTCTCACGAGTTGCCAATATGTGCTAGCCAGGAGGAAAATGAATACCACGTTGATGAGCAGGAAGAGGAAGTATCTTGATAAAGACGTGAGCTAGATCTCTTAGATGTAACCGGTAGCGCGCACTTCCGCAGTACGGAGTACTCGATCAAACTACGAGCCCTATAGCCTTGTACATATGTCAAACCTGTAAAACTGAGTCAATAAGTGGTTAATGCTCTTCTCTTCTGACCCCACCTTCCAAAATGAAGGGCAACAGAGCGTTGAGCGTGGTCATGGCAACCGAAGGAAGCGAGTTTTGCACAACAGCCCGAATTTTGATATTACTGTCGATTATCCTTCCCAGCCAGGGCATCACTTTCTTGATTTCCTTGTAGCTGAGCAGACTAGCAAGAGCGGTGATAGGAAATATCCAGAAGAACATCAACAGCACAGCAGCACCGAGTACCAGGAGATCCCGACAGAGCATTGAGCCCGGAGCGTGTTCAATATTTGACCAGACAATATCCCTCGGTTCGGGAGCCGGGTGAGTCTTTAACTCCCATGGGTCAGACGAGTGTGCTGTTTGCGCCGCGATTTGCTAGATGAAAGAAAGATTGAGGCAACGACTAACGACAACCAGCGACCTTACTGCACTGGACATTTTCTCGAACGTCACAAAAGCGACATGGGTAGACTTGGTTTTCCCAATTCGCCGCCACCTCTTTACCTTTTCGTCTGCTTCCTGGAACTTGGCTTCGAGGTACTCGAGGGCATCAACCTTGGGAGAAAACCACCTGGGGCGAAGTGAAGGTCGCCTGCGATGTGGGACCACCAGTCTCGCGGGCTGACCCTCTAACATAGACGGTTCAGGATCGGCCGACTGTGGAAGAACATTCTCCGAAGGATCGTAGGACTCCACAATGCTCGGGTTGCCCACGTACTTTGTCCACTCCTTCTCTAATTTCAACAGGGCTTTCGTACGCTGATCCAAGAGAACTTGCAACGTCCCGACTTCCCTGCAAACTGAGACACTCTCCACGCTTAATCCGATGTTCTCAAAGTACTCCGCTAGGGCGCGTTCTGAACGCAAGTGAAGTGGCAACGACGTGACCATCACGGTGCGCCCAGGGATTGAATGCACCAGTTCCAGCGAGAAGAGCTGCCGTGAGCGAATGTAGCGTTGATAATTCTTGTACAGGAAGCGGAGTGCGAGTGCAGTGAAAAGATAGGTGAAGAGAAAGTGTACCGTAAGATAGGAGTTAGCGTCGCTGATAAGATCAAGCCAGTCACGGTCTGGAGGACTTTTGCCGGCCTGCGACGATTTCGGCCAATCGGTGTCGTCGTCTGAACCACCGGAGGGTCCATTGTTGTGCTGACAATAATGAGCCGATCATAAGATGGAATGATGTACTCGTTACACACCGTCCAGTTGATAGGCATCAATATTGCGACAGCAAAAAGAGAACATACGGAGAATAGATAGAAAGACGTTTTGAGAAAGCCTAGTAACTGCGGATGAGAGCGAAGTGGTGGTTTCCGATTTTCCGATGGAGAACGGACTTACGACTGCAGCATCCAAACCGACTATTTGTAGGACCGTGTACTCGGACGTCCTCAGCGTGGGCATGATCCAACCAAAGAATGCGGAATGTGCGTGGGCTTCGTGAGGAGAGAACGCTGCTGGTGGTTGTAAGTGTCAGAGATGGGGTGAGTGTGGGGCGAGTACCTTTGAGCTTAGTGCGAGGGGCGAATAGGAGTGGCCATCTGGGCCGACAGTAAGAAAACAGCAGAAACGAGAGAAATCCGATAGATGATGCTAGTAATAGTTGTGTGGTGAACCAAGGACCCTCGAACTTGTCTTGGGGGTGCGTGAGCTCGTGGAGATGACGACGACGAGACACTCACAGGTTGGAGGTGTTCCGGGTGGAAGCTCTGGCTCTGATTCGTTCACTACACGGACGATAAATCGCGCGAGTGCAGACATGATGATGGTCGGGTCACAAAGGTGCTCAGCACGGAACGCGTCCGCGTGTCCTTCCATAGCGGGTTTAGTAGTTACACGCGACGACCTTGCTGCTAAGCGGCTTTTGGGACAGGCAACACTGTTGCGATATCATTGGTAGTGACGACCTCATGAAAGACCCCCCATTCTACTTTTTCCCAGCCAGTGGCCAAATTTCTGTGCAGAACCCAAAACTCCTAATCTCGTAAATCTGGTCGAACCTGTTTGTGAGGTGTATTTCTTGGTCCTTAGCGAGTTCCAAAATCGTCGTGTTTAGTTTGATTCCTGACAGCCCAGACGATCATTTTAGCCCCGTGATGAGTCGTCGGCCGAAGTGACGATGGGCGTCGCTAAGGCTCCTTGTCGTCAAGAAATGCACTTCTCGAAAACCTACACTCAGCTGCTCGTCTCCTTGCCACCCGAACTCAGAGACTATGCCTTTGATTATCGCAAGGTAGGGCAACTTGATGAGGGTGATTCACTTTTGGACTCACTTCACCTATCCCCTAGCTCAAACAATTGATAAATCGGACCGCGTCCGAGCTCGATTCTCTGGGTATCAGACCTTCCGTTATTCGCTCTTTGCATGAACAACCTGCGCACGTCGAGGGACGAGACGAAACCTCCTCTGTGTACACTGGAGTGGTGTCGGACACGACCCACAGGCTTACCGTCGTTTACGAGATCATATCGAACTCTTCTGTGCTCGAACCCAGGCTTCGACTGTCATCCACACCCACTTCTACCACGAACACTCACAACCCCGATCCTTCGAAAGCACACCTTGTATACCATGTCGACCTCCTTCCAGAACAATCAGTCAGCCGTGTCACCCAAACACTTCTACACCCTTCCGCTGTGGTCGAAGACGGGTCCTCGCTAAACCATCCTATAGAATCGTATGTTCTTGCCGTGCCTTAGCCGCATACATCGCTGACCGCCATTTCCAAGCGACCGTCCGTCAGATCTGATCATCCCGCTTCCTTCCGACACGGAGTTTTTCCAACTCCTGACATCCACCCTGTCCTCCCTTTCTAACCGTCGCGACACTCTACGAGACAGCTTCAACTCGGCACTTACTACGCTCGCTGCGTCGATTTCCATGACAGCCCGCCCGGCATCGTCCTCCGCTCCCCGTTCATTCTCAGCTTATTCGCCCACTGCAGGCAATACAGCGACCTTGCGCCCTTCTCCTGGAGGAAAGTCAGATCTGTATACCTGGCGCGAGATATTTCACCTTTACACTGAGGTGGAAGTTTTTGAAAGCATCAACGAGTCTACACGAGGTGAAAGAAGCATCGAAGAAGTAGAGAAGCTCCTCCAGCTATTCAAAAACCGCGTTCAGGACAAGAAAGCATCTCTGGTCCTTCCAAGGAGCAGGGAGGCCTATGACGTATTCTTGAGCTTAATCTTGTTCATTCTGGACGTGAAAAAGGTATCCCCATGCGTCCCTATTATCTTTTCACAGGAGCAGCTAAATGGGTCGATATACAGCTCCAACTCGCGAATTCGGAAGCGAGTCGAAAGATCCTCAAGAAGCATGCCAGACATACAACGTTCCCGGTCCCGTCTTGCCTCTTGGGACCCGATGCGTCCGCGTCTGCGGCCTGCCCCTCACACCAAGTCTCGTTGATCGCCCCTTCTTCAAATTCTCTACCACGGCTGCTCGTGCAAGCCATCGGCGAGGTGCTTCTACCCGTCGTGCCACACGTCGACGACTATGCGTGCCTCATCTGTACTTCCATTGCGTTCAAGCCGATCAGGCTTGGCTGCGGCCATTTCTTCTGCGTAAGGTAGCTACTTTCTTCTTCCCCACTCTCCCATTTTCCTACACGCCGTAACGTTCCCGTTTGATTTAGGTGTCTCGTCAAAATGCAGAGACGTCGCATGCCGAATTGCCCCATGTGTCGCGCACCGACGGTCCTGCAGGCAAACCCTTGTGAGTGTGCCCCCCCTGTATCCCGCTCTCCATAGCTCACGCATCGTGCAGCCAACATCGACTATGGCCTGCTCAACTTCATGGCAGACTGGTTCCCGATCGAGTCTCGAGAAAAACTCCGTGCCAACGAGCGGGAAGTGACCCAAGAGCAGCTTGACGCGCTCGGGATCGCCGACGTTCGCGTTTGTCGGATCATGTAACGTGTATGAGTTTGGATCATGTGGTCATTTAATTACTGTAACTACGGAACGTCCACGCGGTATACGTACCTAACCTGCTTCGCTAACAGCCTCTTCCATCATCTCTTCCTCCCAATTTCGTCTCATCGCATCCAAGAACTCTTGCACGCCGTCGCCTTCCATAAAAGACTGGAGATTCATCAGCGACAAGCCGATACGGTGGTCAGTGACGCGGTCCTGGAAAGAAGAGACACCGTCAAGGTCAAACCTGGGTAGCGTGCGATTCATAACTTGCCTGGGCGTAGTTGTAGGTCCGAATCTTCTCGCTGCGATCGGCGGTCCGGACGAGGTTCTGGCGAGTCGCGCGGCGCTCAGCAATCTCTCTGGTAATTTTCATGTCCATAAGGCGGGCCCGGAGAACTTGAAATGCGCGGCGCTTGTTCTGGGTCGATGAGTGAGACGCGAGACAGGAAAGGACCGAGGAAGCGCTACGAACCTGGTGTTGACTCCGCTCGTCTTGCATCGACACCGATACGCCCGTGGGCACGTGTGTCAACCGCACCGCCGACTCCGTTTTGTTGACGTGCTAGGAAACGTGCGATCGAGTGACGCTCGACGCGGGACACGCTATCGACGACGGACCTGCCCACCTGCACCGCGCGAGCGCATCACCTCAATCCGGACGTCCTCCATCCTGAATAAATTGTCGTCCGCAGCAGGTTCAGCCTCTTCGCTGAGAGGAAGCACCTACCCACCCCCAACGAACACAATGAGATCTGTCCCCACGAAAGAAAAAAAGACAACCCACGATGATCGCGACGGTACTCGTATGGACCCGCCCACTCGCCTCCGTCGCAGGCACCCGCTGGACACGATGAACGCCTGTCTCACACCGCAGGGTGTCATACGCGCCCTCGCCCTTTATCTCCACGATCGCATCCCGCATCCCGCCGCCTACCAGCTCTGTGCTCTGAATCACGTCCGCGCGCCACCCGCGCGCGTGTGCATAGCGGACGTATACCCGCAACAGATCTGTCAGAAAAAGGGCCGCTTCCGAACCGCCCACGCCCGCTTTCAGCTCCAACAGCGCCGCGAACGAACGTGTCTGCGAGGGCGGCACGAGCAACGCGGGGAACTTCGTCGAGAGATACGTTGACAGGCTCTCCTTGAGCGTCGCG
Organism: Tylopilus aff. balloui; assembly: GCA_038089055.1. NCBI lineage: Eukaryota > Fungi > Basidiomycota > Agaricomycetes > Boletales > Boletaceae > Tylopilus > Tylopilus aff. balloui. Next base: position 29,983 of record JBBPKC010000105.1, on the reverse strand, counting down.
AACTCGTCTTGGGCCAGGGAGCGCATGACCGGATCGGGGTCCTTGAGCAGGGGGAGCGTATCTAGCAGAGACTACTGAGGGTCCAGTTATTGTAATCTACGACATACACCGAAAAAAGCGCACCTGTCTTGTTTTCGTCCACGACGTCCACGCATCGTGTAGTTGCTCCAACTCCTTGACCTGGCGTGCGCGCGCGACGTCTTCCAGGGACGACATGGCTTCCGACATCTTTCCTTTGTGGGTGAGTTGAACCAAAGAAAAGAAAAAACGCGCCTTGTGATTGAACGGACTCACCTTGGACAATAATTCATTTCTCATCTCGACGCGTTTTTGCACGGCCCGAAGAATGCGTGCGCCGTCTGCTTCTAGTTGGTCTATAGCGTTCGCACTCGGTAGCGTGGATTGAGTGCGGTTCGGACGTACGAGTACATGCTGAGCCAAGCGTCTCACTGATGGTCCGGGTGCTCGTAGAAAAGTGCGTAGCATGGAGTCATGCAGGGAACAGAGCTGACATGACGTTTGTTTATTTTCAAGGCTTTTTGCCCAACAACAACACCACACTTAATCAATCCAAGCATGCCACCAACTACTGAATGGATCCATCGTCGTGATCTCGTCCAATGGCAAACTCGGTCACAATGCTCCGGGATCGTGCACGGCCGCGGAACCGCCCTTCACGTGGCGGCAACAAGCCGGCAGACGAGGCCGCATTCACGAGCAGCCGTGACAGTACGACCAGGTGCACGGGGACCAGCGATCCAAAGACGCCTGCACGCGCAACTGCAACGCCCGCTCCACATATCAGCACCAACAGTACGCCTCGAGCGACGTACCAGACGACACGCGCGCGGCTTCACACTCCACATGATGGCCGATGGCACACAAACCTACAAAAAAAAAGACACAAAGACGCGCATCGATTGGCAATCAAACGTTACTTGAACTCAGCTGCTGGACCCGGAGCGCAATCGCCCCAATGAGGGCCCCCTGACAGCAGAATACGGACCAGCGAAGAACGCCCTTGACAATCCACTCCCGAGAGTGGGGTGCATCGACTGTCAAAACGTCGTGGCACGTTTGGGCGTCAGCAGACACATGCAGAGACGAGCCTAGTATGACGATACGCAAGGATCGCTCTCAAAAGGACGCTCGTATAGGTCGTTTTGACAAGAGCTCCATGGTCTTGGGAGTCGATACGCCTCAAAGTACAAGGGAGTACGTGGGACGTGAACCAGCTAGATAGCTCTTTGACCAGCAGAGACTCCAGTATGACAACGACAGACAGGAAGCAAAGAGCGACGAGGACAATACGAGCATGATTGGAGCAAGACATTAGGGCGTGCGACGCGAACGCGGTCGTTTATTTATTGGCATCGGTGAGCCAGAGTTTCGACTACGCGCAGTCACGTCATGCCAAGGGGTGAGAGGACCCAAGCCAAAGGTAGATGCCTTGAGTGTCACATACATACACCAGAAAAATATCGATTCTAGTCGAGTGTACATTTGATAATAATTCTCGTCGACGTACACGATTACCGTGAAACAATACAAATACTTAAGCCCTTGCGACGGATGCGTCCCAGGTTATGCTACAAGAGTCGTGCATTTTGGAACGGAACACACGGATTCCGAGGTCAACGGTCAGACACACCATCGATCGCTCCACCATACATACAGTGGATGGAGAACCATACGCAATGCGTCGCACACCTGCTCACACTTCCGCCAAGTACAGCGAGAACGGTTAGTCAAGAGCACGTACTTACCAGGCGCACACACTCATGGGTACTCTTCCGAGACCATAAAAAGCAGCTAACAGCAGCGATGCCATCTAAAAGGTCGCCAACGATAAGGACTCTCTTCTCTCACCCTCTTCTTCCACGCTCTTCCTCGACCTCGAAAACAACCGCGCTGCGCCGGCGTGCCGGCACTCGTTGTATAGACTATGGGATACAGCCTCTGGTCTTGCCCCGTTAAAAACTGAGTGGGGAGTTTAAGAAGGGAAGGAGAGCTCAAGTGGTCCGTACAGATGTTCTCATTTGAAAAAGTTTTGCTTTGCGAAGGATTTCGAAGAGTATCAGTATCAAGGGTGGCTCTATGGTTTCTGGCAAAAAGGGCGATATTCGTTGAGCGGGCGACTGGAGGTGGTAAAACCACTCTGAGCTCCCATCGGACGAGGAAAACATTAAAGGCTTTATTTGAAAATGCACTATCACCAACACAACACGAACATGCAAGTCGCGTTCTCTACCAGTTTTCGGCCTTGTGCATAGGTCAGGAACACCTGGGTTGTGACCATTGAGGTAAGGATATGAAGGACATAGTTTAGAGAAAGTCACATCGACCCTTCCTATTTCGGGATGCAAGCATTTCAACCCTGGACGCCGATCGGAGAGTTCGCTAAGGATAACAGCTTAAAGCTGAGTATGTCAGAAGTGCCGTCAAAGGCTAGCACTCCGGTGTATTCTGCATCATCGTAAATCGTATCGATGTACTCAGCAGCACCCGACATGTGAGCAACCTTGCAGCAAGTAGCGTGCAAAGCAAGCAGCTCGGACGAAGGGACAGGAAGGTGTTCGGGATCGTTGGTTGAAAATGAGACAAATCGACGTATGCTCGGGGGCCCGAGGTTCGAGAAGTACTTGACTTCGTAACGATTTTTCGTGGGCTATGGTGATGTGAATAGTACCCAAAGGGTGTCATGGTTCGGAAAATACCAACCACCGTGGCTTCTAAGTAGAGCTCTAATCGGTCAAAAAGGTCGTGAATGTCGTGCTGCATAGTGATGACGTTGGCCAGAGAATGAACTTTCTCCCCATTGAAACTGCTGATATCATAATGGAACATCTTAAGGACGGCCAATATGCAAGCTGAATAGTCAAGCTGAACATCTCGACTAAGCTACACATATAATATCGGAGAACATGATCACGCGCCTTTGGATTCTTATCGGATTTCTCCTTCACATTAAAGAACGTAGCCTCTGGAATGATATGTGCTAACTCTGTATGTACCATGCTGGTCGCTGGGGGTACAACCTGGGCCAAGACATCGGCCGGGATACCAAAGTCAACTATGCCTGATATGGCACACGCCCATTTGTCTCGAATGAGGGCCTGTGAGAGGCAAGCGATGAGAAACCAGAATGAGGAATATACTCGTGAAACATTCACTGACGTAACATTTGGCATCCCTGTGATTCTTGGGAGCCTCAACAATTTTTTCTTTCATCTCCCTCCAATATTGTTCGAAGGACGGCCTTGACGGGTGACTGCCGGTTGTTGCCGGAGTCCGGCCTTTGAACTTCTTGACTGGACGATACGGAAGATGGGTTGGTATTCGGAGAGCGAGAATGACAAACGAAAACCTACAAGGTAAGATGACGTAGAATGTGAAAAATTTACCGAGTTCGACCAGGACTTCCGGTTCATCCTGGCAGGAAAATATGGACTTGGCAATATAGACGCGAACATCGGGTTTGGGTGCATAAAGAAGAAGGAAGCCGAGAACCCTGATGCGGCATACTTGGTCAGTATGCGTGGCAAGTTCTAGTTCGTGCTTGAGGCAAACGTTGTATGCGCTGATGGCGTAGGGATCCCCCCCAAGTCTGGCCTGCAATTCGGAATCGACACTCGGGAGTGGTGCCATAACGATAGTTCGCAAAACGTGAAGTACTCAGGGGTTGCTGATAGTCGAAAATTAATTCGCGCGGGGGAGGATGAATATTAACGAAAACCGAGGGAACACAATTTATACTTGTTTGCAATCTGCGAATGTAGTGCCACATAAATGAGTGTAGGTGTTTATGGCACGGGGAATTTGCATGGCAAGTTCAGCTGAAATGGCCGAAAGGAAATGAGATAAATGGACCGAAGCAAATAAACACCCAATGAGTCACCAACCAGATACCGAAAACGGCGAAGTTACACTCAAGATAGGCCGAATGATCCTCTGGAAACTCCCAGAGAACAAAATCCGCACTTCGCAGAAGAACAAGCTCAACATCAGGGGGATAGGATGTGGATGGGTGCAACGTCCCAAGCCAAGAGGTAGATGCCTTGAGTGTCACATACATACACCAGAAAAATATCGATTCTAGTCGAGTGCAGATGTGACAATCATTCTCGTCGACGTACACATACTTAAGCTCTTGCGATGGATGCGTCCCGGGTTATGCTATGAGTGTCGTGCAATTTGGAGCGGAACACACGGATTATCCGAGGTCAACGGTCAGACATACCATCGATCGCTCCACCATACATACAGCGGATGGAGAACCATATACACAACCGTCACACACCTGCCGCCAAGTACAGCAAGAACGATTAGCTAAGAGCGCGTACTTACCAGGCGCACACACTCTTGGGTCTCTTCTGAGACCATAAAAAGCAGAGAAGGTCAAGATCGAATCTACAACCCGTCAAGATCCAGCACAGTGTAACAGGGGGAGCAATGCACCAGACCTTAGTAAACGTGCATGGTCACATTTTCCTTCTTTGTACACTCACCGTCCGATCGCAGAGTGCAGCTTCTCGTTTGGGATTGCATAATAGGTCGAAACACTGGCGACTACAGAGGACAGCAGGAACGTTCAGTTCCATTGGACCCACCGTTCTCGGTTCAGTGAAAACATAGTAGTTACACTCGTCGAGGATGGGGATCAAATGGATACACCGGCCGTACTCGACCCACAGCCGCTCCCTGATAACTGCATGAGTACGGTATTACAACGGCAATTTGATGCGCAGTAGTCGGAATGGGATAGCGGCAGCGTGCAGCGTGCGGCGTCGGATTTAACGTGGTAAAGGGTGCGCTGTCCGAATGAGCGAAGAGTGGAAGCGGTGAAGATAACGCACTGGGACGGAATCATGGTGGTGACGAGGAGGGTTTTGACGATCTTATCAGTGACTGTCGTTCCAAACCGCTCTGATGTTCGACGTGGACCCCGTCCTTTGCCAGATGGAGACGCTTCCGAGCACCGTCTTGTTGCCCCTGGTGGCCATCATCCGAGGATCGTAGTAGATAGTTTCCAACCAGAAACGGGACGACCTCCGCGAGTGGCCGGGATCCGTGTGGACGCCGAGATGTACGCTCTGCTTTCAAATGTAGCTATTTGAGCCTGACATGCGGCACGACAGGCCAATAAAAGATCGGAGATGACGAAGAGTCGTTTCATTTGAATGATGGAAACACTCGGCGAAATCTCCGAAAAAGACCGCATTACTACCGAAATTCAGATACCAGTGGCATTGTTAGCTGATGGGGGAGGCGATGTTGCGCACCACCGTAAGGAGCCTATGAAGTCGTCACCAAGTGATACCTCAACACGACGATATATTCCCTCGTATGCAAAGCGCAACATGCCAGAAAATCACGACCACATACGGCGCGATATCAATATGCTATGGGTGTAGACCGTCTCTGCAACAAAATAATTGGGTATACGACCATAAACACACCTCCACGCAAATAGCCACAGAACAACATATAACTGGCTATCTCTAAAGCGGTATCCCCGAGAGTATAAAATGTGAGAAGAACAAGAAGACGGCGAAGAGACAAGACCGGCCTGTCAGGCATCCATACTTTTCACAGGCCATACAGCACCTGATTAGATCTCATCGCAATAGGGGAGATCGGTGGTGGCGGGAGTTGCCGTAGGAGGAATGACTGTAGCCGGGACAGTTCCGCTCCCAGGCAAGGGGGGCACCTGAACGGTCGAAGCGGTGCAAACGACCTAATTATGAATTAGCCCAAGACAAGGAAGAACGATGAAAGGACTGACCTCTCCGATGTACATGTTGTCGCATGCAGAGTTCAACTGGGGGTTGTTGAGGAGGAAAATGGTCGAGTTGATGCCCATCGCGTAAGTGATATCGTCACAGGTGTCGCCGAGCTGAACGACATAAGTACTGGAGCAGTCCTCGCCTGGCCAGCCGAGACAGAGTGTAGAACCAGGTTGAAGATTGGTGCACTCGGGGTTAATGACGTTGTCATTGACGACCGCGAGTTGGTAACTGGAGGGGATGAGCGTGTACACGTGAAAACAAACGGGCAATGAAACTCACGTCGAGACGTTGTGCGCCGCAGAGATGCCGTCACAGATATCGCCATCCTGTACGACGTATGTGCGAGTGCAGTTGGAGCCCTGCGCCAAGACAGCTACAAACGGACAACGTAAGTCCAGGGTCGGGCGGTCACCAATGAATGCTCACAGTGGGCGATGAGGGGGACGGCGAGGACAGCGAGTGCGTTGGCGAACATGGTGGTCGCGGTGGTGTAAAAAGAGCGGACTCGGGCAAAAGAGAGACGGGAGGGAAAGAAGGGAGGGAAGATGAGCCGATGCAAACTGCCAAGTCTGTTTATATCTCCGATCTGTGACACTATGGTTACCAAAGATAATAAATAAATAAATAAAGAGGCGATTATGTAACACCTCAACGGACCTCCCCCGGTCTTATGTCGCCTGCAGTCCCAAACACCTGGCTCAAGGACGCCCTGAGCGCGTCGTACGCCGCCTGGTGCGGTGCGGGCTGTATCGAGTTGATCGTGTGCAGGTTGATCAGCCCACTGACAGGGGAGAACCCGTACGTCGAATCTCTGCAGCCCGTCAGACGGTCGTTCTGTCCGAGAATCACGCTCACCCACACTTGCCATTCCCCGAGCCCACCACTCACACGTGTCGTGCTGTGCACGGTCAGTCCGACAAACAAGCTCTTTTCTCGTCTCCGGGATGCACCCGGTGCCGTGTTCGACGGCGTGTGCACCGCTAACTTGCGCATCTCGACCCGCAGGTCTGAGTAGAGCGTCTTCATCGTATGACGGACGAACACGGATGATGCCGTGTACAACGCAAGACCTGTGCATCTTGAGAGGCGACGCCACGCCATGCACGCGGAC